>JAQISU010000081.1:9715000-9925000 GCA_029339505.1 Unio delphinus
ATCCAGATTCCAAATGACTTGGTATTAATGAATTGACTTAGCATGATATTAAATGATTTATTTGATGAAATTTGCTTTCAAATGACTTGGTATTAAATAAAATGATGTAATCTAAACTGAAATGATTTAACTCGGCAAATAAAATCATGAATTTAAATTCCAAATAATCTGGTATTGAATAAAAGGATTCAGACAACAAAATGGAATGATTAATTCTGATTCCAAATGACATTTTATAAATTGAATTTAGAAAGCATACAATCAAAGGATTTAAATCAAGAAATGAAATGATGAATTCGGATTCCTAATGACGTGATATTACATGAAGTGATTTAAAGAAGAAAATGGAATATGAAATATGTTTCCAAATGACGTGGTATTAACTCAAATTATGTAGTCTAAAATGAAATGATTTAATCCAACAAATGAAATGATGAATTTATATTCCAAACGAGTTAGTTTAGAAGAAAATAGTCTGATGAACAGAATGGAATGATACATTCAGATTCCAGACGACGTGGTATTAAGCGAAATGTGTGGAAAGTAAACGGTCTGACTGGGAACAATACTACATTGTAAAGTCAAACTGCAAATCATCTAGCGTAAATCCTATGATATACACAAGAACTATACTTTACATCCAGCATCAACTGATTTGATCTACATTAATAATGTGCGTGCGTTCTTTAACATTTATCAGCCTTGTACTGCGCGAGCTTCCAATCCAGGATTCTTACTGGATCAATAGTAATTACCAAGTGTCACGTTGTAAGGATTAACCAGATTGTAACGTGTATGTTAGACCCAGAGGCTAATAATTTCGCGCCGTACGTATGTATGAAGGTCAATTCGGCGTCCAATAAGGTGTCAAGCCAGTTATTTGACATGGTCATAAAATTCGTGCCTGGTCTTATTTTGGGCAAGCCAGTTACGTAATAACTGTCATCACATATTTCACAGGTAAGTGGTGGAATTCTGTGTTAGGATCAAAGGAACATGAAGTGGGGGTCGTAATCACCCTTGACAGACTGTTGGAAGGGGGCAGTGTTTGATAATTATATGAATCAACATCCACTCGCAATTAAGCAAGGCGTGGCCAACATTAGAATCGCAACCTTAAATATTATACCTAGAGAACTAAACATCGGTAGTCACCATAGCAGCTTGAATAAATTATACGTTAAGATAAGCTACTCCAACGCCATTTGAAATTGGCGGGAAACTTGTTATTCTGGGAATTACAAGGAGCTACATGTACAGATCAGTGACTATTTGCTCGATCGTTGTAATATATTATGGCAAAGTAAGTGTACTTTAATTATTGCAGTATGTATACTTTAGTACGTAGAATTACTATTTGTAGTGTTTAATTCATTCGTAGTGTTTTGATATACATGCATATTTTGAAATATGAGCAATGTTCATGTAAAGAATTAATTATGTAATTCGCTTTTTGGTTCATTCGTAGTAACCTGGCGCATTTATTCATTTGATATTATATATTTGCAAATATTGAATTGAATTATCAACTTTGTATACGTATAATGGTTGCAGTGTTAAACATTAGTTAATAGGGATTTGCCTATTGGTGTATACTTTGTAGGAGCATCATGTATAAGGATATATCAGCGCATGGATATGTGGATATCTGTGTACTACTTGTAGAAGTGCACTGTACAGAAATGCGTCTGATTATGTGATATGGTTCTGGATAATAAGATTGAGAATCTATGTATACCATGTACATAGAGAGAATGAAAATTTCGATGTGCACGAATGCGTTACCAAAGAAGGTAATGGCTTATCTGATGAAATTGTTGCTTAGTGCTAGCTAGATAGCTAGGGGAATATGCTATGCTAATGTCTTTGTGTGTTAATACAAGAAGCTTTTAGGGACCAGATGAACTGTAGGAGAAAGAGAAATACCCTAATGCAGTTGGTTCGAGTCTATGGGAGATAAAGAAAAAGGAAGAATGGAGGCAGAAGTTAGACGGAACGGAGGGAATTGGATTACCAGTCCAGAGAAAGATCATACAGTTAAGTAGGAAATCATGACAGGTGGAAAATCTATCACACTAAGTCAGATGATGAAAAAGGCCGTCACTTGGTCGAGTGATATAGTTTTAATTTGAATTTTATTTGAGAGATGGGTGGTATTGAATGATATTAAATTGTTGTTTATTTGAATTTGACATTTTGTATATTCATTATTTACGTCGGCACCGCTCACTGTGGACGCGGAGCTTTTGCATCTCTCTATCACTACTTTAATTTCTGACAAAAACGAGCCAGGGAGGGTCTTCTGTAATAATCTAAATAATATTGGAAGGACTCCACCCAACTTAATTAAAGTAAAACCTCTACATTGTCGCACTCCTCCGGGAAACGAATTACACAAATATTTTCTTTAGGATCTACAGTGATGTTAGGAAGTAGAAGTCAACATTGCGATATTTTTTTCCATCCTGTGTATTTGAATTTGTTCGATTTTTCATCTTGTGTATATTTCGATATTTGCATACTTGGTAGATTTTTAATTACTTGCAGTAATTGTAAAGCAAATATAGAGCAAATATCTTACATGAGCGAAGTTAGGGGTCGACAGGTGACTATTTGGCTAGAAACGTTAACATCTGTCAAGTGTTTTAGTAAGCTGAGACAATGTATCACTTATTGTTAGTATAATAATAACCTAACTACTGAAAGACTGATGGTTAAGGAGTACCGTGCCATGGGCACGGAAGATCTCGGCTACGAGGGAGATCGCCTGGCAGCGTTTATAGAATAACGCATAAAATAATGAAAGGCTGAGAAAACCGTCGCAAAAGAACTAGAGCTGGCCCGGATATCCGCCGAAAGAGAAACCCAGAAAGAACTAGAGCTGACCTGGATATCCGCGGCCACAAAAGGACGAGAGCTCGCTCACGCACTCGAAATGGAAAAAGTAAGGGTAGGATCTGGGAATAATGATAGGGACGACTCCAGTACGATCTCTGGGGAAAACGTACGACCAATCATCGACCACCTTTTGGTACAGATTAGTATGCCGCTATTCAATTAAAATACCAGTCAAATCACGATGTTCTCGTGCAATTTTAGAAACTCATGGCCCCTCACAAAAGTTCTCCGAACCACGAAACCTGCACACCAATGCCTGTGAGTGCTGTGTAAACCAGATTCAAGAACAGACAGACGAAACGCGACTCCGATGGAAGTTACTTCGACACCGGTCAGTAACGTACTTCAGGAGGAATTGAGAAAGATACAGCAGGAGGATGCATCTCTGACGCAGTTGCGCAAATACGCTAAAGAGGGAACGGAGAAGGAAACTCCGAATCGCTCGGTTAAGTTCGCATACAAGAAAGGGATATCTTATCGCCACGCCAGAAAAGGCAGCGAACATTTAAAGCAAGTCATCTTGCCGAAAGAGAAGCGAGGCGAAGTGTTAAATCTAGCACACGAGGGTCTAATGGGAGGACACACGGGAATTGTCAAGACGCGTGGAGCAGCAGAAAGGGTGGACAGACCGAAACTATTTCAAGCAAACCGAAACTATTTCAGACAAAGTCCTAAAGGATTTCAAGCAAAGAGGGCGAACAGACCGAAACTATTTCAGACAAACCGAAACTATTTCAAACAAAATTCTAAAGTATTTCAACCGAAATTATTTCAAACCGAAACCATTTCAAGCAGAAAAAAAAGAGAAATCCTTAAGGACAGACCCGGCGCCAATTGTGCTGCGGAGACGAACTGAAAATCCTTGAAATTGCTAGCAATTTAGGATTTCACAATCAGGCTGATTTGTAAAACCTTACCTCGTAAATCAATCAAATTATCGGACTGGTCGGTGAGTTTGAAATTAATTCTCGTTAATGAATCATTATGACATTGCATATACACTGGATTAGTTGGATCCTCAATGATTAAAAATCCGGGTGGAGCTGTTGGTGCAAATAATTATAAAATATATCCATGTTGGGCTTGATTTGATCTTTCGAGATTTATTTGGTAACTTCCTTCAATAGCATCACATACTAAATTCACTGCAACCACCGAGGATATATTGACGTTTTAAGGAGCAATATGCCTACCACCACCGTCTGGGTCATTATTATGTTTGAGGATAGTTGTTTGTGGTTGTGTTATTTTTGTCCATGCTGCAATTATTTGTGGAAAGTATTCATCGAGGAGATCGTTTTTTTTATTTTTTAATTGGACTACATTATACCCGGGAAGTTTAAATGCTAAAATATTCTCTACGCGTATATTAAATATTTTTGCAAATTCTGTTCTTGATTTAAGATTAACAGCATTTAAGACCGTTTGAATAATCCGTAAATTCAATACTTCCATGTCAGCGATAATTTGATTACATATTTCTATGTATTTGATGATCTCATCTCGCGGAGATTCTTTGGAAAGTTTTTCTCGCAATATATTTCTATATTTTTCAAATTCATTATTTATTTTTATAAAGTGTTCATTAATTTTACTTTGAATTGGTTGAAACCTCATGGTTCTTCTATCCGCCCACTAAAGAAATCTAAAACTCCAAATTTGTATCGTATGACATCATTGCATCAGATTTTTGTGGTTCTGGTGGTATTTGTAAGGATGTCCGAGGTGGGTTTTCAGGCCATCCTAGCACGGTTCTGATTGAGCTCTGATAGATATCTACGACATACCCGGGTGAGTTTATCTCAATCGCGGATGATAACGTCGGCTCGTGAACTGTTATAGCGATTTTCGATTCTTTTCCAGTAATGGATTTTATTCTGCGCTGTAATTCATTATTAATTTGTTCAATTTGGTAGGACCCAGATGGTAAGGAAACAATGTTCCAGTCAGGAGTTCCGTCTTGTTTATTTTTACTCGCAAACACTAGGGAATTATTCGGTTGTTGACCACCGAATGGTACTGATCAAATATTAGGCCAACTATGGTATACTCGTAATTTAGCTAGTGCTATCTCCTTCACCGGAATCGCAGTGGGGAAATTCACACTCAATTCAGGATTGGTTGAGGTCATTGAGTTCATGCTGGTTTTCACCGGGGTTGTGTTTTCCACTATTCGTTGAAGTAGTTCTTGCGATGTGGCTAATGTTATTATATTCGTGTTGTTTTTCTAATTTTGACATCGTGGAATCATAAACACGTACCATCGCGGAAAACTCACTATCTGATATTAATGTGTCATTGAGGGAGGACGATATCATCGAGGATAATTGGGAGTACGCGGTTGACACAACATGGAACTTAACTATGTAATCCTGCAGTTTGCACTGGCTACATGATATTTTGTTTGTTATAATTGAAATTATTCCAGCGATTGTTGTCGCCGCTTATATACAAATTGGAACAGCTATCGGGGCAATCGTTATCACAGAGGAGATTATAATACCGGCTCCGGTGATTGCACCTGATACCGAGTACACGGTAACGTCATCTGCGGAAATTCTTCGTCGATATTCTTTTTATTTTTGTTTGAAATTCCTCAGTGTGTTTTGAGTTTAGTTTGAAATTCTCTGACCTGATCATAGCGATAGTGCTGTGACGTTGCCAATGATGACATGTTATTTATTACAATAGATTTCAAATTGCTAGCAATAAAAAAGCTGGCGTTTTCAATTAAATTGTTTACTTTAATCCGCTACGAATTCCACATACCATGTTACTAAAACCCTAGCCAAATTATTATCAGTGGATATTATTGTGAATTGTTCAATTGTTCCCTTGTTGATGATCGTTGATATCATATTGTTGACCCCAGATGAACTCGTTGATGAAATATTAAATTGAGTCGGCGACACTAGTGTTAATTGATAAATACCTTTGACAGTCGCGGTGATATTTAATATGCTATTTTGTCGTGTCCACGTAAATGTTCCGTGTTGAATCGTGTATACTACGTTGTTGGTTTTCTCATGAGGAATCTTTGTTTTTTCAAGTGTTTTTATCATCGTCGGTAAATCATCTTTGATTACATCGTTGATCTTTTTGATCTCTTCGATGGATTTTTTTTTACATCTATGAGTCTTATGTCGAGTTTATCTAATGAGGTTCGAAAGAATTTCTCAATACGATTTTTACGAAAAATTGAAAACATCTCAACATGATCTTCATACCTAGATTGTAGTGTTGCTAATTCTAACATAGCTGTTTTTATCTCTGTGAGTTTCGGTGTGGTCACTGGTGGAACCCCAAAGAAATTATCAACTGGGAGTTGAAACTCAGTGACGGATTTTTGTAAACCTGCAAATTGATTTGCTTGAATGTCATATTTATCATCGAGTTTTTAATGATTCTGCAGATGATATATAATTATCGTTCAATGATGTTAATTTATCTGTGAGCGTCGAAACAAGTACACCTTGTTTGAGTTTACCCTCCTTGGAAAACGACGCGATAGTATCTTCTACTGCGTCGCGTTGTTTAACTAAAATATCATCAAAGGAAACATTACTACTTTTCAATTTACCCTGACGATCTTGAAATACAGCTATTTCATTGGGATCAACACTTGCAAGGTTTAACATCTCGGATATTTTATCTTCGATTATTTTTTTTACATCACCGGTTACAGATTTTCCACGGAGATTTTTTTCAGGCTTGATAAAGATTTCCCCCAAATATCAATCATGTTATTTTATAATAATTTCTCTCTAAAAAGCGATTACTAGTATATTCATGTACGGTTTTATGGGGTGGTTTTCCCGAAGATGAAATAGTGTCGAGGACATTTAATACTTCTATACCGCATATTGGTGGGTCATTCATTTTCTGTGTTGGTAGCGTGGAATACCAGATAAGAGTGTTTAATTGTTGTATATAACGCATACATTCTTTAGGCGGTGCTAACCCATATGAATTAAAATAGATGATCACACTCGGATCAATCATGTATTCAACCCTGTGAGTTCCAGGTCCGGTGCTGTTATCGAGATTAATGATACCGGTTTGAGCGTTGTTTGGATGTTTTGGTAATTGATCTCTCATAAAGACACCTCTAACGTTTTTTATCGCTAGTTTTTTTTTAGCAGCATCGAGTAAATCAAAATTTGACATGGGAACTATTGTTAGTAAACTGTTCCTAGTCTCAGGCCCTTTCCGCTGTACCATGAATACGGAGTTCCTGGTAGTCTTAGACCCTTTCCTGATCGTTTCTTTTTTTTGTATCCCTATCCGGTAGCTTTTCTTTAGTGCCATCCCTGCCGCTGTACCAACGGCTCCTAGCACGGCAGCTTTTGCTACCGCTGGGGCCGCGGCCGCAATCAATGCAGCGAAAAGTGGAAATATACCACCTCATTTTATCATATTTTTGATTTCAGCTGCAGAGAGAGAGTGATCTGAATACCTTTTCTATCTTTGATGGCATCATTGAAGTGTTTTATCTGACGAGTTGTCAATGACAATTTATTTTGACCACCAGATATCTGATTGTGCTTCAGCGATATCGTAGTTCCACATTTTTTAGCTGATTCCGATTGCAATTTTTTAATTTGACCAGGAGTTAACGTAACACTAACGTCCGGAGCTCCAACAGGGCCTGCTTCTCGCCAGATTGCATTTTTATCATCAGTATTTCGTACGAGTACTACTGTGTGTTTAGCTCCATAGATAACTTTTCTAACATTTCTACAAAATCCAAATATATGAGATAGTGGAATCGCGCATGAAAATAGTCTACGCTGTCCTTTCAGCATTGATGCTCGTGTTGCAAACCCTGGGTTGTAACGAATACTATCCCCTTTTATAACATCAAAAGCAGGACCTGGTCTTGGTTCGTGTTCAACAGATTCATCAGCTGCTGGTTGTTCAGCAGCAGTATCTTATGGTGTCCGTAATTTAAGATACTTATTGTTATCAGCGTGATCAGTGAGATCCTTTGCAAACATCATAGATGGACCTGCTGATCTTGTATAATCATCATAATATCTTGCTAACCCCACTATTGTTGTGGCAACATCAACATCATGCTCAATGGATTGAATCTCTCTTCCATCAACCATATATCTATCACTGTTAAATAGCGCCATGATACCATTATTGACAAATCCGATTTTGATATTATCTGCATATGGCCCAGCAACTGTTACAAGTTCTCCTTCCACTTCAATAAATGCTTCAGCTGGTAGAAAGTATTTGCTGGTATCCTGGACTTGAAGTTCGATTCTTGATCGACTATTTGGTAGTACTGCATGATAGGAATAGAATTGACAATCGCGTACTGAATCATTCTAGGGTACTGGAGTAATATTTCCCTGAGTGTCATAAACATTGTTGTTCATCGATGCTATTTTTTGATCCACTGCGTTATTTATTATTTTACTAATACCTGCAGGCATAATTTCCGTAGATGGTAGTGGTCCCGCCAATGATTTCATCACCGGTGGTTTCTTTCTTCGCCGAACTAACGCTAGTAGTTTTTCTTTGGCGGCGGAAAATGCTTTCCCGGCAACATCAACAGCGCTAATACCCTTATCACGAATAACATCAATAGCTTTCATTGATAACTGTTTTGCTATTGGTGCTATTTTTTGGAGCCATTCTTGCAAATAACCCTGCAATGGTATTGCCGAGACCATCTCAATAGTACACTCTGTAAACAGGCAATCTTGAGTTTACTATGTAAGTCATGGTTGGTTTTTTGTGGTTGTAGTGTATGATCATTCTTATTTAAATGACATTTATCTAATCGCGAAATTCTTTTGATTTTCAATAAAATGTCACAGACAAAGTCATCAAATTAGTCACTGTGGTAACCGTCCGCTAGCTCATCAATAAACTCTCGGTATACACTAATATCCATGATACCACCCTCAAATAGTCGTCTGCAGATATCAGCGGCCTCATTAATTATTTCCGATGAGTTATTTCCGGCTCGTTTCCCTTCTACGAGAATTTCTAATCGTGATATGTCTCCGAGAATATTATTAGGGCAACGAACTAGTCTACTACCTGAAACACCGATTGGAGCTCCACTCTGAGAAAAACCATTACCGGTAGTACAAGTTGCACCCTGCAAAGAGGATTGTCCAATATCCAGAATTTTTCATTGTTCTGGTAATCTGAGAAATAAAGGATCTGATTGCTTTGTTGGTGATGATTCAATTTTTTTTCTATTTCTTCCATAAAATCCTTATATATTCTATTTTTTTTTTCGATACCCTACCTACTTTTGTTATACACTCGATACAATCCATTATACCACGATTGTTTACTCATGGAGGTATAATCAGCGTGGATATAACTTTTTCTATGATGGAAACTATCAATAAAAAATCTAGTCATTTCGTCACCATCAAATCTCACATATTTTATTTCATCTAATTAACCCAGAAGAAACTTATCATTGAATGTAACTCGTTTATTAACAATATCACCCTCTTCTTGTTATTCTTCTTCTTCAATATCACGTTGTTGTTGCTGTTGTTCAGGTAGGGGTGGTGATGGGGGATTGGGTTGTGGTGTGATAACATGGGGTGGTGGTGCTGGAGGAGGTGGTTGTTGTGCAGCTATTATATCACCAGAAGTGTTTTTAAAGATTCTTTTGTTTGCTTGGATCTTTTTGCTATGTTTTCAAGTACAGAAAGAAGGGCCGGTTTTTTCCTTCATTGTTCCTCAGGAATATCTCCCCATATGGCTTTTTCAGTGGTCGATACGACTTTCCCGGTTGCTGTAGTAACAGGTTTGAATAATTGTTCAGTACCCGTTGTGAAGTCGGTTTGAAATTATCTCGTTGGGAGCTTATTTCGAACGGAATCGCGAACCGGAATAAATCTCTTAATCGCAGCTAATCTCTCGAGGTCTAATCTAGTTGTTAGGGCTTCACCTACCTTTATAAATTAATATACGATCTAAATTGTAAGCGAAAAATCCACAGATAGCTACGCTTTTCACTTTATTCATGTGAAAATGGAAGATTTTTGACGGCAAAACCCCCAGGAATGCATTTAGAGAAAATTGATTTTCATAACATTATGTCGACGGATTAGCCAAAAACAGTACAAAATCAGTGATAAAAGCATCGACAATTCGACGATCACAATGAAAAACACCACAAAATTTGCCTCACAAGGTTAGAAATTTCATCAAAATAGATTTTCTCTAAATGAATTCCTGGGGTTTTCACCCTCGATTTTCATGAAATTATGTCGACGGATTAGCAAAAAAACACCACAAAAACGACCAAAAATCAATTAATTTTTTTTTAAAATATTTCAGCAATTAACAAATAAAATCAATCTATAGATTCCCACCCACCCGAAATTCATTACTTAAATCGCAGAGATGAAGTCTCCGTAACAAAAAAAAATACACAACATGGAAAGGTATTATAGAGTTTCTGTTCTGCATGAATAAGCATACCTGTCTATAGAAGTATTTATCTCAGTGATTTAATCACTGGGCCTATAGAATTGTGGATTACTCATACTTGCAAACAGGTATGGGTATTGTACATGTCTGTGTTTAGAGTGTCAATTAATCCATGGAGAGATTTTTCACTGTGTTGCGGCAACCAAGGGGGAAAAGTGATTTTAATTCTGTCTGATGATTTCCCTTATTGTTTTAATTTTCGAGTTTACTGTGCGTTTGATTTCATATTGTTTGCCCAATTCACTTCTGACTTTTTTTTTACCGCAGTGAATAGCGGGATAAATTTGTTGATGTCGTTACAAAATGAGAGTGAGTCATTTACCCCGCGCTGAATTTGTTTGATTAACCCATACTGTTTGGCAAGTACATATCTATTATTCTGGGCACTATCATCAAGATCTTGAAATTCAGAGAGAATCTGAATTACAATTTAATTTATCTGACAATTGTATCCCTTGATTTTTCAAATGTGAAATCTCAATTATAATGCCATTCATATTTTCGAATTTCATTATATGATATATTACATATCAAATAAAAATAATTAGGGGTCAATTTTGACCCGTTTTCGTACGATATGAACTCCATTTGCTCTAAGGTGTTATTCACATCTTATTGCCCCTAGAGATATACATTAAAAAACCCCATTTGGAACCTCTCAAGTGTTATTCACATCTCAGATGTGTTATTCACATCTGAGAGGCCCAGAGGTACCATCAAGCATAGTCTCCGAGAGGGGATCTAACTCGTCAAATAACGGTTTAGAACCCCAAGAAGGTGTGCTTGGTGAATTGACGTCACATTTATATACATTTCTTAATCAAAGTATATATGATATATAGACGGCACAATCTCTATTCGCTTTAAAATGCCCTCGCATGTTATAGCGCCTAGAGATATACATATTAGTGTGTATAGGTGGTACATCAGAACACCTAGCCTGTTGTTGGCAGGCTAGCGAATTCCAATGAATACACGCGGCACAAGGGGTGACAGCTGTTTATATACACACAAAGAGGAAAAACCCACCAATTTATGTGACGTGACGGAGAGTGGTTTTCCCATGAGATCATAGTGGAGTTTCCGTATCGGTTATCTCCGTTTCAGAAATTGTATACACAAGCCCACACGAGTTATTCCCCTTAATGCTACATATAATAGTACCAAATGGAATTTAAATGTAAACGAATTGAATTCTATGTCCCTTTTGTTTGGAAATCGCTGATTGATATATTTGTTCTGCAACATATCGTACTGCGGATCTACAAATATCAAAATATCTACCGGCTTCAGATATTGGTTTAAATACTCTTTCTTCGCCCGTATAAATATTTTTTTGATTTTATAGGTCTCGCATTTTTCTAATGTTTTCCAGTCCTCCCTCGTTTGGTGTTTTCACTTTGTGTTATAGCTTGAAGAATAACCAAAGAATTGTTCCTAGGATTTTAATCAATATGATCAACTACAAATCCATCTTTGATCAATCCGTTGTAACATTCATCCGAGATTCTGTGATTAAGATGACTTTTCACTCCAGCATTAAATATAAGATATCCACGATTATTAACAATGCTGACCGGTTTCTTCAGCATACGGTGTCTGACAATACCATCACGAGATGCTTCATAATTGGTAATCACGGGATGTGGTTGAAATTCTTGGTTCATTTATATACTATAATATTATTTGTCTAATTAATTATTTGGCTTAATTATCACTTGAGAATCTTTCAATGTAGTCTTGAGGTGTTCTTATGATTTTATCCCTGATGCTGACAGTCATTGATGGAGTCATTGACAGAATCTTTAATGGGGTTCTTGATTCTTTTATCATAACAGCGCTTTAGCTCTCTGTATCGCTTACCACCACAATTGAGACAACTGTGAATTACCACGCACACCTACCCCACATCGAATGCAAGGTAAGGGCCAAAAACTCCCCCGTCATACGTTTTGTAAATGATATCCACAGAATTAATTTCTGCATGATTTGTTACAAGCGGTTACTGATCCTATCATAAGCCATTTGCAATGATTCATTATATAATAAATTCCTTATTTAAATACTTATTTTAATTATAATATGGAGGAGTTCGAGAGATTATCGAAAATTAAGCCTTGGAAAAATGCTACATTCAATCTCGATAGAGTCTCCACTGATGTACCAAAGGGTCTAATAAGTGATCGAAGCATGATAGGTAAAATCAGTGATGCTTTTAATGAATTCAAGCGCGATGGAGCATCTCAAAACTGGTGAACATTTTGAATTGATGGTAGTGTTGATGCTAACATGAACGACGAAAGAGCAGCAGTAATAATATCGCACCTCGACCAGAAAATTATTTTTTTAGAGTGAAATTCATTATCCGCTCAGAAACGGGGAACTAGATTATACGCGACAAATTTGAACCCATCCTGAAAAATAAGAGAACTGTCACTGTGAGTCAGGATTCTAAACCAGGAATTCTCACTGGGATTGACAAACCGTATTACAAGAGATCCTATCCTGTAACCGCAGTTGTTTAAAAGCATCTATCCGATAAATGATAAAAAGAGTATAGAGAAATTAAAACCCATGAAACATTCGTCGCTGAATTCTGTAGCAGAACGAATAATAGAGCATTTTACAAATGCGTGACGGATCTAAGACGCAAAAAAATAAATGAATGGGGACTAACAGTAAAGGAGAATGGGGCAACAATTCAAAATGTGGCCGCGTTAGAACGGATATTAAAATTTCCAATAACCGAAGCGACAGTAACAGGCGAGATATTATATGAACCGAAATATAAATCGAGAGGATCTCCAATCAAAATTATTGACAATAATGCACACGCGTGGACATCCGCAGTAGCAATATTTCCGCGGGGTAGAACCATAAAATATCTACCAGTGGAAATCTCCCCAGAGTTCTCTGGGGGAAAAGAATTCTCTGAGGAGAAATTATTTGATTTTATTTACGAGTTAAGTAAAAACGATCCTGTGTCAGTGTGGTTACTTCACAGCTTTGAAAACGAAGAGGGTAAATTCGATCAATTTTTAAGACCCAACGGCGAAATATATCGCACTGAAACCCTCCACAATGAGATGAAAAACTGAGCTAGTGGTTTTTCAATGGATTACGACGAACAATTACTGACAAACTGTTATACAATACCGTCGGTTGCAGCTCATTTCACGAGAAAGAGAAATCTATGGAAACCAACACACAGAATTTCTCAGATATCGAACCAAGCTGCTTGGATTATGAAATACAAAATACAACCCGGAAAACATCATTTCGGTTGATATGATTGCGTGTTATCCGGAGAGTTTTCTTGGGTATGGAGAGTGTTCTGATTACTTCAAAAGATTTGGACATCCCACACACGAGATGACAAGTGCTGCGATTAATGGACCACTGCCCGATTTTTATTTAACCGGATTTGCTCGTGTGGTATCATTTGAATTGGCTAAAGGACTTCATCCGTGTTGTTATGTTTGGTTTGGTAGACACATCTCTGAAAAACACTGGATGCCAAAAGTGTTATTACAGTATATGATTGATTCTAAAATGCTGATATCGCTGATTGTCAGTGAAGCAATTATATCATATCGAAAACAAACTGAAGTCTGGTTACCACAACCCGATAGTCTAGATAGTATAATCACCGAAAACAAAAAAACAATTCTCTAATCTCGACGAAGAATATATCGTGAAATGGTCCGAAGAAATCTTTGAAGTTAGAAATAAACACGCAAAAGATCTCGGTAGAAGAATAATTGGTAAATTTACACAGGGTGGAAAATACGAAAACAAACGATATTCTTTGCGATTAATTATAGATGATGTTGAATACGATTTTATAATCGCAGATGCAAGATCTAGGGGTATATATGTCGATCGCAAAGACGCTTTCTTGTCCGATGGAACCAAATTATGTACAATTGTTACTTACACAGATGGAGAAAATCTTCAGTATACGTACTTAAGGGCGTCTATGATGGCTTATACTTCTATTAATTTACTTTCGATGATAAATAGATTTCCTGACACCGCGGTTAGAGTCGCCACTGATTCATTTTATATAGATACAAAATATAAAGAAGCAGTGGCCGAATTCACTAATTCAGACGAGAGTTGGGGATCATGGAGAATTAAAAAGGAAATATTGCGTGATTATTCCAAATCAGCAGATGCTACAATTGAAAACAATTACTTGAAAAATAATCAGATATCAGAACTATCTCATGCACCTTCGATATCCGATCTAATATGTAGATATAAAACCAGTTACCTAAACGGCTGTGTTGGGTCAGGGAAGACGACTCGTGCGATTGAATTGTTTCGAGGGAA
This sequence comes from Unio delphinus, assembly GCA_029339505.1. Taxonomy (NCBI): domain Eukaryota; kingdom Metazoa; phylum Mollusca; class Bivalvia; order Unionida; family Unionidae; genus Unio; species Unio delphinus. Next base: position 9,729,713 of record JAQISU010000081.1, read on the forward strand.
ATCAAACATGACAGGTGCTAACACCCACACACAGACTTGCAAGAGAGATGAAACAGCGAGGAATTAATGCTTACACTTATCAGTGTTTTTCGATGGAAAGGTGACGAATGGACTCCTGATTGAATGGACAAGAAATATATTCCTAAAATCCTCATTTGGGATCAGATATGAACAGTGTCGTTAGATGTATTACAAATAATTTCTTGATTGGTTATTGCTAGCGAATACAAAAGTGACAATGTATGGTTGTTTTGAAAAATCATTTTGTGGTTTTATGGGTATATACTTTTTTTTTAAATCGCGTTATTAGGTTTCATATTACTTGTTTGAGTAATCTCATTATTCAGCGCGGTAATTACACACGGTAATCTCTTGACCCATTCACGAGATCGTTTGTCCTGAATAAATTCCTTCGCGTATTTATATCCAAAAAATCGCTCAGCAAGTGTCCGATTAAATCGTTCAACAATTGTCTGATCGTGATGTAATGCAGTATGTCCTCGTCTGATGGTGACATTATGATGCTTCATTGTTGATAACACTGCACCCTGAAATTCCTTGCCAGGATCAACTTGTAATAGATTTGGCCAATGCAGAGGACCCCTTTCAAACACAGAAGTCACTTCAGTTGATGATTTTGTTTATAGAGGTTCTGCTTGTTTGTATCTACTCGCAACATCAACTATGGTTAGCGCGTACTTGTAAACACCATCATGCGGCAGAAATAATATATCAGCTTGATAAACCTCATTAGGGACGCTGATATCAAAATGCGAGAAGTTAATTTGTTTAGGTGGTGGTAGATAAATTTGCCATATCGCCTATTTGGATAACCAATCCGCTGCAGTGGTATTTTTCACCTTTGCGGTACTAGCGAGTTTACCGATTGCTGCTTTACCCCTCCAGTATCCTCTTGGGGAATAATAAATAGATTCCATGATGTTATTAATTACCAGCACCCAACATCAATTTACTTTTCATCGCCGATTTTTATCAACCATGAAGCCAACTTTCCTTTGAAGGATTTATCAGTGATAGAATTCAACTCATGAGTTAATGTCAGATCTTTAATATATATGTTGCAGATTGCTGCTTTTATAAGCAACATCATCAGCATGACATGCCTTATCAATAGCGTTTATTGGATATTCACTGGGTTTGGGTTGGTTTTGATCATCGAATTGGATATTGAGTCTGGTTCATGAGGCCTGGTGCGCCTATCTCGGCTTTTATGGAAGGGGCAAGATCAACGAGAACGGACAGCGACTTCTTGAGATGTGCTGCTTCCACAGCCTATGTGTGACCAACACTTTCTTCCAATGCAAGGAGATCCACCAGGTGTCTTGAAGACACCCACATTGACTACACTGGCACCAGCTAGACCTTGTCATCACCAGGCGTGTGGAACAGGCCAGCGTCCTCCTTACCCGCAGCTACCACAGTTCTGACTGCAACACGGACCATTTCCTTGTGGTCAGTAAGGTGCAAAATTTACCCAAGAAGCTGCACCATGCCAAGAAGAAGGGTCACCCTCGTATCAACACCTGCTGAGCGCGTAATCCAGAGAAAACACAGCAATTCATCAGCAAAGTGCAGGAAGTTCTCACCAAAGTGACACCTGATGACACCATTGACTCCAAGTGGGCCTATCTCCGTGACTCTCTGTACAACTCAGCCATAATATCTTACGGGAAAAGGGAACGGAAAAATGCCGACTGGTATGAGGCAAACTGGGAGGAGATGGAGTCCGTGACGGAGGCAAAGAGGGAAGCCCACCTGGCATTCAAGGCTGTACCTAGCCCAAGAACATTGCAAGCACTCAGGAATGCAAGGAAGAACGCCCAGAAGACTGCCCGCCACTGTGCCAACATATACTGGCTTAACCTTTGCAACAGTATACAGACAACTGCCGACACCGGGGATGCAAGAGGAATGTATGAGGACATCAAGAAGGCGACAGGCCCCTCCATCTCAAAGACTGCCCCCCTCAAGTCCAAGACAGGTGAAGACATCACAGACCAGAGCAAACAACTGCAGCGATGGGTTGAGCACTATCACGAGCTATATGCGACCCCAAACGTCAATGACACTGCCCTGGATACCATTCCAGACCTGCCTGTCATGGAGGAGCTAGACACACAGCCCACCCTGGAAGAGCTTGGAAAAGCCATAGACTGCCTTGCCTGTGGGAAGGCTCCTGGAAGCGATGGCATTCCGCCTGAAGGCCTCAAGAGTGGGAAAACAGCGCTGCTCCAGCCGCTACACATACTCCTCTGCCTCTGTTGGGAACAGGGATACATCCCACAGGACATGCGTGACGCCAACATCGTCACTTTGTACAAGAACAAGGGAGACCGTAGCGACTGCAACAACTACCAGGGCATCTCCCTCCTCAGTGTTGTCGGAAAGGCTTTCACCTGTGTTGCCTTGGCGCGCTTGCAGATACTAACCTCCCGCGTCTACCCAGAGTCCCAGTGTGGATTTCGAGCCAGCAGGTCAACTGTAGACATGATCTTCTCACTACGTCAGCTGCAGGAGAAGTGTCATGAGCAGCAGATGCCCCTCTACATTGCCTTCATAGACCTGACGAAGGCATTTGACCTGGTCAGTCGGAGTGGACTCTTCAGAATCCTGCAGAAGATTGGCTGCCCCCCACCCCACATCTACTTGCTGTCTTCGTGTCATTCCACGAGAACATGCACAGCACAGTGTGCTTCAGTGGCGCAACATCAGATGCCTTTCCAGTAATCAGCTGAGTCAAACAAGGCTGTGTGCTTGCGCCAGCGCGCTTCACCATATTCTTCTCCATGCTTCTCCAGTATGCCTTCAAGGGCTGCAGCGATGGAGTGTACATCCATACCAAGGCTGACGGAAAGCTGTTCAACATCGCCCGTCACCGTGCTAAGACTAAAATCACAAAGGTACTCATCCGTGAATTGCTTTTTGCCGATGATGCAGCCTTGACATCCCACACGGAAGATGGACTGCAGCAGCTGGTATGCCGCCTCTCCAACACTTGCAAGGAATTTGGACTGACCATCAGCTTGAAGAAAACAAACATCATGGCGCAAAATGCAGACTCCCCTCCCTCTGTCACCATCGATGGAAGTTGTCGAGAACTTCACATACCTCCGATCCAACAGCTCCAGCTAATGGCCAGACTTAACCAGAGGGTATGGAACAACCCCAACCTCACTGAGAAGACCAAAACTGCGTGTCTACCAAGCCTGCGTGCTCAGCTCACTCCTCTACAGCAGTGAAACATGGACCACCTATGCAAGTCACGAGAGAAAACTCAACAGCTTCCACCTGAGATGTTTTCGGCGCATTATGCACATCAAGTGGCAGGACAAAGTACCGAACACAGAGGTTCTAGAATTCACCTACATCAACAGCATGTTCGCCATTCTCTGTGAGAGGCGGCTCGGCCATGTCAAGAGAATGGACCCGGGCCACATCCCTTAGGACATATTATATAGGAACTAGCAGAAGGTACACGACCAACTGGATGTCCACGCTTGTGCTACAACGACGCTTGCAAGCGGGACATAAAGACGGCCAACATCGATGTCAACAAATGGGAGAGCCTAGCTGTTAAGCAGGGAGTTAGCAAAGCTGAAGATGACAGAAATAGGAAGCATGCTCAAAGGCGAGCGAGAAAGAAGGAACAGCTGACTCTGGAGCTACGCCATCGTTTCACGTAGACGAACGGATGCCAAAGGATGAACAGTTGAATAGGAAATCATGACAGGAGGAAAATCTATCACACTAAGTCAGATGATGAAATAGGCCGTCACTTGGTCGAGTCATATAGTTTCAATTTGAATTTTATTCGAGAGATGACTGTTATTGAATCTTTAATTTTTTATTTGAATTTCACATTTTGTGTATTCATTGATTTAACTGTCGGCATTGCTGATTAGGGGCTCGGAGCTTTGCATCTCTCTATTACTACTTCAATTTCTGACAAAAACGAGCCAGGGTGGGACTTCTTAATAATTTAAATAATATTGGGAGCACCCCACCCAAGCTAAATAAAGGGAAACCTCTGCATACCCACTGAACTAACAAGTTGTTTCTCACATTGCTGGATTATTTCACATATGATTTATTCGTCGAAGTTCTATATGTAACAATTCTTTGTTTTTCGCCACTGAATCCCTGTTTTCAGCGACACACTACTGTATTTTTGAAACATTTTTCTCTTTGGTAGCATTTAATATGTAAATAATATAAACTGTTGCCTCCTTTGGAGCGTTTTGTGAGGAAAATGAGCACATACATTTATATGCTTGCAGGCCCAGCCCTAGGACAAAGTGAATGAGGCAACCGATGTAGACCCAGCGCTTTCATGCAATGCAATTTTTTGCTTGGGGCCCCGCTGTCATGGCTTGCTGTCTTGGGCCGTGAATGCTGCCTTGGACCTCTCACGTCCTAACGCTGGGCTTGTATGCTCGAATAAACCCAAATTTAGCTTGATATATGAACATGATGAAGGAAAGATGTAATTAATAGGTTTCATCAGAGTTTGTAAAAAGACCCATAAACACAAGATAAACAAGTACTAAGTGATAGCACATTAACCCTTGAGGTAAAGACAGTTTCGGATACTCTCTCTCTCTCTCTCTCTCTCTCACACACACACACACACACACACACACATCAAGATAGAATGTTTTATTATTATTATTATTATTATTATTATTATTATTTATAAGGTAGCTTATAATTTTTCAGAATTGCCTCGGTTTAAAATCAGCTAAAAACAGGGCTGTCTTCAATAATCTAATCCTGTCAATTTCATGTTCCTCCACAAATCAAGAAACCAGTGGATACATAGATCTTTTGTTTCCAAAGAGCCGTCTCTATGATCTCGGTAGTCTTGTTCCCTGCTTAGTATGCTCCTTGCATTGCACTCCACTATACTAACAATATTATTTAATTTGTATTTATTTATTAAAGTACTGCCTCCACTTGACATGATATTTTCATTGATCAAAATTTCCTTATATATAGTCAACTGCGGTGTACTAGGAATGTCATTTGGAAAGAAAATGTAAAAGATTGTATGACCGATTTTTCAATTTGATATTTCAAATTATGTTGATTAAAATTTCCAGGTCCTTACTACTGTGTTTGATGATAAAATGAGTGATATATCGATGTTTCCATTACCAATTTTGATTGTGATTTTCTTCAATTTCAACAAATAGGGATCAATTTTTGAGGTATATTCTGGTTTAATAAATGGGATCCATGCCTGACCCCACATTATAAATGAGTTTATGAGTTATCAGGGCACGAGTTATCTAGAAGTGGTGTATAGTGACAGATGATACAGTCTGTAAATCAGACTAATGTACAAGTCGCGAGTTCCCATTGTGGTATTAAAATTAAGGTAGTGGTTGCGTATATTGTTTGTCTTTAGAGTTATCCATATTGCATGGGAGTGAATAAGGTCTTTGTCTACTAAACCATGAACATGGCCACAGGTCATGCAGGGCTGCAGCAGTGATATTGCTGCTGCATTAACAAAACTCCCCTTGGCACCCTGAAGCAATTATCTGGTGAAAAACATATCCATGTTTACTTTTATTGCATGCCTGGCACCTACTTGGATGCACTACTGGATTCAAACAATTGACCAAAACCCAGAGAAGAACATGTAAATGATGACAATGCTGCATGTTACAGGCATGATCCTGCGTAAAAGTCTCAAATGGTATCTGTGCATGCCAACGTGGATTGTATCCATGTCTTAAATAATAATAATAATAATAATAATAATAATAATAATAATAATAATGAGGACTTTGTATAATGCCTAATCTTTAGAAGCTCATAGTGATTTACAACATCTATAATGATATGAATACAAAAAAGAAAAAAAAAGAAAACAAACACCATGAAAATGTTTAAGGTAGGAAACATTATTAGGGTTTGAAGTTTGTTCCTGCAGTCGAAAAAGGTGAGTTTTAAGAGCACTCTTGAAAGAGATCAGTGCGTCTTTGTGTCTAATTTCAATTTGTTCCATGTATGCAAGAAATGTTGTCCATATGACTTCATTTTCATAGTGGGAATAATGTGCATACAATTGTCAGCAGAGGAGTGTAAGTATCTTGCTGATGTGTACACATGGGTGAGGCCAGATAGGTATGTTGGACTGGAGTCCATCAGTGACACGTAGCACAGAGAATAAATTTTGTGTTTGATTCTGGATGGAATGGATAGCAAGTGTTGGGTACAGAGCAGCAGGGAGGTGTGCTCTGATTGTGGTACTCTAAGGATGATCTGAGCAGCTGTGTTTTGAACTGCAACCAGTCCTACAGTCGGACAAGGAATCAACAGATGGATCATCAAAGGAGGTATGATAGCTAAGATTTTCATTGAAGCCAAAGTTGCAATATAATATGACTTCTGAGTTAACCAAATCTGCCACATACTACAGTCCTATTACTATTAGACGGGCAAAGCTGCCACTGAAAAGTTAGCAATCATTAGTTTAATTCACCCATGGGATCAGGGGACATGATCACACATACAATAATAACTGGGTACATGGTCACACCTACAAGTATGTATTGAAACATTATGGCCACAGGTTATGCCTGGCTGCAGTATTGTTAGCAAAACATGATGTGCTGGTATGCCATGGACATGTTACTATTTTAAGCAGGCAAGCAATGACCAATCCAGCCATACACTTGCAGAATGATTATTCATGATAATTCTAATGAGTAGGTGGCATGGCTTCACTCAGTCAATGCAGCATTGAATAATGAAACCAAATGCATATCTGGGTTGAGATATGCTAAAATTAATTCACAGAAAATCATCACAACCATGAAGAGTTTTATAACCACCAAAATTGGACTTACCATGGATAATCTGTGTTGGTATCTGTATCCATGCCCTGGGGGAGTTATTAGATGGACACTGTCATGCTACTGACTTGGTACGGTCCATGAATGTATTTATGATCTCAGACTAGACTGATATTCCAGGACAGCTGACAGGCTCCAGCGGATGAACAAGCACAAAAGCCACAGAGTAGAGTATTTGGGCAGGAAAATTTCAAGTCATTTCCACAGACATGGAACTACCTCTAAGAATTATTTTGCAATGTTTGCATACCTGTACACATAAACAATTACACCATCTGTGATATCTAGCTCTTGGTGTAAAGCATATATTCCTCAGACCAGATTAAATTTTCTGCATGTGGGAATTCCAGTTTTTGCTGATTAGAGATATTTCACATATATGATGTGTTTCAGATGATTTTCTACTACAACTCTTGGAATTCTGTTTGCTTTCTTTTCCAAAGCTTCCAGCTCCATCAGTGAGACCAGAGTCAATCACAATCACATATAATTTTGGGGCACATAACTGTTCTTGTCAGGCTATGCCATGATCATAAGCTGAGGCTTCTTGCTGACTACACCACAGTACAGGTGATAGTTAAGATGAATAGCAAATAAATCCATGCAACATCTACATGGAAATTTATTTTCCTTGTATTTGCTGCTTCAGTATACCATTAAATTATAACAGAGTAAACTTAAGCATCAGATCAATTAATGTTTACCTTTTTTTGTTTTGTTCATTTTCCTAATGCATAATAATGCATAATACAGACAAATGAGTTGAACCTGTTCTGAAACATTTGTAGATTATGAACTGTTTTTAATAGTTACTCTCTCTCTCATAAAATAAAATCCAAATACACAAGTTATACTGATCAGTTAACATTAGAAACATTTTTCTCAAGCGTCAGTAAGTACTGCCTTACTGCCTAGCTTTCTTCAATTAGCAGCTTCATCATTCACAACAAATGCAAAAGATGTTCCTGTTTTTGAGATTCTGCTTGTGTTTTGAGTCTGAATGAGAGTTTAAAAATAACATTAAAATGCTTCTTACTTAAAACCAAATTTTAATTTTGTGATGTTTGACATGTCCACATTTATAAGCTATCTTCAGAGTTTAAATATTAAAAATCTACTGACATAGAAACTAAAATCTGGAAAAGTTTGTAAAGTAGTAAGAAAAATAATAACATACTCGACATCATGGTGTTAATGAAGAAAAAGTAAGAAAGAAATTAGGAAAACTTGTGCTCCAAAGTCAAATGTATTATGCATGTGTGTGCGTGTCTTCATCCATTGAGTAAATGTTGTTGTAAAACAATATACCACACATAGAAACATGTCCAACATTTATATTATTCCCAAAAATTAGTTTACATTTTTGTTTTGCCTCAGTAACCAAATGCTCCAAAAATCAAACAGGAAACTGCATATTTTAAAATGAGCATCAAAATAATTTTAAGAGACTGATCAATATTAAGAATAGTTTATTGACATAAAATTTTCTTATGTTTTGCTAACTTTTTCTATTATGATAAAAAATGTTGCTTTTATGCAAACATGAGAATACATGTGAAGATGATACACACTGTACAAGCAGAATCTGCTAAATTAATTGGAAATTAAGATCTCCAAACAGGGGAGATTTGACAATTTTCCACATTATTATTCACTCTGGCAATAAGCCAAGCTCAGATTCATTGCAAATAATTATCACACTTCCATTGTTAAAAGCATTCAATAATTGGGGCTCTTACAACATGCCCTGTCAGATGGCTTCATATAAGAAAAACACCTTTCCCAAGCTGAAATTTACATCATCTTTGGATGCTAATCCTTGTCAATAATTGGTAACACTGTTGAAAACGGTTACTGCCATGATTTCTGTAAACATCTGCTTAAGTCAAGTCTTTTTTAGGGAGAGACCATTTAATTTTCTAAGTGGGGGTGTTTAATTACATGAAAACAGTTGCCTTATACAGATTTGGAGTAGAAAACAATTCATTATTATACTACTTATTTATCTCAAAACATATATATCTTGTGAAGAAAGACACATATAATACAGATTATAAAATATAAAAAAACATACATTAAAAGACCAATCCCTTACAGTACACATGCAGTCAAAATTGAACTAGTTGACGATTGTGTAATGTTTTGTGACTGCAATTACAGCTTAATGATTAAGCACTAATCTGCATTTTAGTGTAAATTCAGTGTTTTTAGTTTGATTCTTTTTTTTAAAAATCTAAGTGGTTGTCAATTTGGAATTGAATTATCCATATCATAGATAATTACTTTTCCTTTGCAACCCTAGGATACATTAATGCTATTCAAAAGAAGTTCCACTTGCTATGCCTCTTGACAAGTCTGTGCATACTTTTGTTTTGATTCCTTTGAATACTCTAAAAGTGTAAAATTGCTGCAAAAATAGTAGATAAACCTTTTCTAAATATACATGAGTTGAATATACAAGACTTTTGAAATTATTTTCTTTGTTCTTTTTCCATATATATATATAACTAAAATTTTAGCGACTGATTCTTCAAATGGTATTTGGTTGTAAATCACTCTTGATGTCTGTCTTCACATGGGTGTTCTTCTGGTACTGGTAATTTAATGTCAATTAGTACTGTCCACAGTCCCTCCATGCTGGAGTTGCCATCAGTACGCTTGCCAATTTAAGTACCCCACTGCAAAGCATGGGATTAAAAATCCTGTGAGTTATATTGTACATAAGATAAAATATGGCAAAATATTTGTCTTCTAGTGTGTACACTGGTCTTATAAATAAAAAAAACTAAAAAAATAAATATTTACAATATTACAACTTATAAAATGTTGAATCAAAATATACAAGATCTATATGGTACAAAATTTCTATGATTCCTTATGATACACATGTAACCTATACAACATAAAAGAAAACTTAAACCCAAGTATATATATATATATATATATATATATAGTGGAACCTCGTTAATCCAGACACATTCGTTTTTTATGTAACGATATCATCACAGCGTATATATGTACATATACAGTCGGCTCCAGATATGGGCTTCACTATTGTGTTTTATGTATTATTCTACTGACTGTATTTTCAAATACGATGTTTTGAATCATCTTATTTTTGGACAGATTATTTCCGTGTTATCGAGACAAGTTTTAATGTAATTTTACACTTTTGTCCCTGATTTTGATTTCTGGATCCGGAACGCGGATTTCTTGATTAACAGAGCAAATTAACACTTAGGAATTCCATTCCCGTTGAATTATGTCTGGATAGCGAGGTTTCCGGATAAACAAGGCTCCGTTATGACTTGACACATATCTCCCTAAGTGCACTGGACAACTTTAAGCATTCATTTTCATCCAACAGTAGTATATCTGATGAATCAAAATGTAAGCAAAGATTACCTCCCTTGAAAATTAGCACTCGTTTTCTATGATAAAATGTTAGTCTGAAAAATATACATTATTGAAAAATTAATACAGGCTCACAAATAAGTTTTCATCTGCAACTTGCTTGTCAGCAGACATACAGACAAACACTGACATGTTACTACCTGTTAGGAGTGCCATAAGTGAGACTTTTTAAAATAATCTATTATACCTGTCAACTAGTATGTTAACTTTTGTTTTCGTTAATTCTGGGAGTCTGGGTGTAATCTTTTGTTTTTTAAATCAAGTACAATCCAGAATCTTTGTTAGTTATACACAAGTCATGTGGGGAAAACTCTGATATACTTTGGAAAGTGATGGAAGATGGGAAAGCCGAAATAGGATTAAGTTGAAATATCCTTCTTAAATGAAATGAATACAAAATATATTCAAACTGAATAAAGCGTTTAGACAGATTCATTTCATTTAAGATTCTTATGATCCTTTTAACCGATTTAAGTATTCCTAGCTTCCATCACATTTCAGCCAACTGAAATGTAGGCCAACATAACTTAAAAACATGTCCATATGCTTGTGTAGGAATTTGAATTTATTAGGAAAAAGGCATCAGTGTAAGTAAAAGCCGACTAAAACGTTATAACTTTAATTTGTAGAAAAGTGCTGATATGGGATGCCAAGTGTGTGAGATGTCCTGAAAATCTGACTTACTGTCAAGATAAGTCCAATAAAAGTTAATATTACATCTTGAAATTTGAAAATTTGTTTTTCAAAATACGTTACACATCTCTTTCTTTTACTAGTAGTGAAATATTCATTTTATAGTTGCTCCACACCTGGATCATAAAGCACATAATGGAGGTTGAGGATTATTGCATGCAGCTTGATGAGTGTGTGCCTGTATTGACAGATGATCACCAGAAAAGAAGCTTTTGAAGCTATTGGCTCGATATTGAGTCAGACAATTAGTATTGGTGGCATCTACTTCCCAAATCTGAAATTAGTTATTCAGTGACTGAGAGATCTTTGTCTATGATGAAAAATTGCAGACTGTCGTAAGTCCCTGAATGCAGTGTAAAATAAACATTGCCACCTGCTGCATAGACTTTAAACCCCTGGTTACATTTTGAAAAGTGCAAAGGGTGCATGTGTTGCAATAATGTGTGTGTTACAACACACTCAAAACCAAACAATAAAATACAATTGTTTCAGAAATGTAATTAATTATGTAAATATGTGTAAAATTAGTTCATTTTATGGCGTATGTTGTTTAAAACTGTTGATCTGATATAATGTATGAATACATTTCTTCGTGCAAGGTATTTTTGGTCTTTGTAAGGTTTTTATTAGTTTGGCATACTGGTTTTCATCTCAAGGGGTGATGGGTACAAGACCTGGATAAAACAAAACAACATAAATGAAATTTGCAGCACACTTATCATCAAAGACAATTATAAGGTACTGAAAATAATTAGGTGCTTTATTAATTTCATTAATCTATGACATATATTAATTACAGTTTCTAGTTTGGTAACCACTTTTATCCACTGAATGTCTATGAAAATTTACAATGGAATTTGGTCTAAACAATAAATAACCTTCCGTTAACAATATTACAAAACACAATATAAAATATATGTAATTGATAAATACTGTTAGTTTTGAAAGGTAATTTGATTTTTTTAACATTCTTTAGCATTAGTGGTTGGGAATAATACAAAACTTCTGCATAGACAGATATATGTATTAATATCTAGTTACTAAAATATCAATAATAATGACTGCAGCTTATCTGTTTGCATCATTAAGAATCTTTCACTGCTGTAAAAACCCAAACATACAGTGTGACCCCGCTATAACGCGGTTGTTGGGAGCCAAAGAACCTGACCATGTTATAGACCGAACCGTGTTATAAGCAACCAGGTCAGTTAACTGAAGAAAATGATGCATTTATCCCAAAATAATTGCAGGGGTGGGGGTGTAGGTAAGAAATGCGAGCGGTAAAATATGTGCTTCCTTGGCACAGTTACCATTTTAAATTGATGCATATTAAATGAGAAATACACCTTTAGTGAAGACATATATAATAGTTTACTTTATTTAGATAACCACAAATTGGTACATATACGTGAATACTGTTTATATATACATACATGTATAATGTATATCATGAATAGAGTATCAACACCGTGTACTCACCTACGAACCTCATCATATACATTGAATCCACAATACCAGTGATTCCATCGAAAATATGCTCACACACACACCTTTAAAATATTCAATAATTTTGTCACAGGTCATATTGTTCTGAATTAAGTAGAAAAACACAGCACACTCACATAACGAATGACGAAGCAAATTTACTTTTCAGTATGTCCCAAGTTGGTAAAAGCTAGTTTGCATTCTAGGCCACTGTTGGTAGCGTTCATAAGCATAAACGCTTTTTTAACAAAAAGGAAACTTTCACGGCACAGTTAACGTGTTCCAGTCATGTTGGAAAATAAAAAAATCCATCAGATTCGATCACTTTTATTTAAGTCTGGTACAAACTTCCTTTGAATAAAAGCTCTTTGTTTTTATTGAAAGATTGTAGTCGGCTTTCTTTGATGACAGGTGCATGCATATATTTAAGTCACCGCTAAAGGATAGCTTTAGAGAACCAAACAAATGCACATTCTTATTGTGGTGGCAACATCAAATATTGTATTGCATGATTAAGAGGAGTTTTTTTTCTTCCATTTGCTGAGTACTTTTCATAACAATTGGAGTTTCAAAGGTAATCTGTTTTCTTTGAAATTAGAGCAAACTATTTTATCTGGGTGCAGTTTTTAAAATGAAGTGGCCGTCGTTTGGTCGATTGTAGTTACAGTTCCTCTTGCCTACTGAATGGAATACAAGATGTTTAAAAAAAAATTACATTTGTGGTAGCGGAGTGATGTTGCCTTGCACTCATGCGTGAGAAATTTAACAAAGTGTCAACGTATGATAGAGACGCATTTGCTCTGGTCTGATGACAAGGATTATTACAAAAAATGTGGGTGTTCTGAAGGATTTAATCCAGAATGGAAAGAAGAGGAATTTTACCTACCATCCACATACAAATATCAGTTTAAGTAAATATATTAATTACTAGTGAGCGGCCAAAAATCCGACAAAGATAGATTACAAGACAATGCTTTGTCTGGTTAATCTCCACTACCAGAAATGTCAACAGCAAAAAAAAGCAGATATCTCAAAACATACAGTACTCATGCTTGATGTCAACATAAGCAGATTATGATGTAACAATACACTGTTAAGATGGTTTGTCAGTATAGACAAAGAAATTGTTTATGTAACAATAGATAAATTTCAGTGCATATTAAGTTTGCGGTTACATTTCATGGGGCCTCTGAGTTTCTCCACTCCAAACCAATGGTTGTATATATCAGTTTAAACAGCTAACAATGTCGCCAAAAAATGTTGCCAGATGGTATATTTTGCCGCCAATAAGGAAAATAAAATTGCAGTTTGCGACATTGGCAAAGCCCTACGCGATCCTAGAATAAACGTTTTGCACTTTTTTTTCTCCTACTTTCTGTTTGGTTGTGTATATGTATGCAGTGGAAAAAAAAAACACAACATGTCGGTTATTGTTTGTGCAGCGACTGTATACAGAATTAACTGATGACATTCTCAATGACGACTTACTGGCTATACTCATGGGTCAGTAACAAGTAACATGTCCGATGTTTATTTTGGCATAACACTTTACGAATCTGGTGAAATTGTTAAAATTCAGAAGCTACACCATGATCGTATTATATTCGAATTCATACTATAACTCTTCCCTGAAATGATAATAAACATTTTACACACTATTTCTCGTACTTAAAAAAAAAAAGAAAAATACACATACATGTAATCAAAATTGCAAGGAACACGTCATGATTGTATTAAATTTGAATTCATACATGATCTCTTCCCATAATGATAATAAACCTTTGAACCCACAAACTTTTTTTCATGTGCGAATGAATACACAAAATTTCAGGAGCCAAGCCAATACTGCGTTATATCTGAATTCGCATTATACCAGGGCTGCACTGTACTTAAGCATCAGTAGATGGGGTGGGAAGTATGCATGTTTCCTTCTTGATTTCTGTGAATTTGTTGCAACATTTGCATCATCTGGTTGATATGGCGACTATTTTGTGCCACTTGATTTCCCAGCTTATCCAAGAATATCGACAGTTCTTCTCCAGTGTTATTTGTGATATCAGTGGTAACCTTACGACTGAAAACAGAGGTAATAAACATTATCATTCATTTTTTTCTTGGTTAATTGTGTTAAGGAAAAAGGCCTGGAACTTGATAGAAACATGCTTAGCAATGTTTTATTCCAGTAACTGAATCAGAATCAATGTAGTATTAAACAGCACCAGTGACTTTTGAAAATTAATTCTGCTATTTAGAAAGGCAATATTTATCCAAACAAAATATCAACAGTAACAAATCCAAGTATGAAGATCACATCAATTCACTCCAGCCTGTGATTAAAATTTATTTGTACAATAATAAGTAACGATCTGTACCATATGTACCAGCCAATAACATACTTTACCATAGTGATAGGTCTATTACAATTACCATATTTACCAGTGAATAAGTTACTTTACCATACTGACTGGTCTAAGAAAAGTACCATATCTGCCAGTCAATAGCATATTTTACCATACTGACTGGTGTACGACAAGTATCATATTTACCAGTCAATAGCATATTTAACCATACTGACTAGTGTATGACAAGTACCATATTTATCAGTCAATAGCATATTTTACCATACTGACTGGTGTATGACTAGTACCATATTTACCAGTCAATAGCATATTTTACCATACTGACTGGTGTATGACATATACCATATTTATCAGTCAATAACATATTTTACCCTACTGACTAGTCTGACAAGTACCATATTTACCAGTGAATATGTTACTTTACCATACTGACTGGTCTAAGACAGTCAATAGCATATTTTACCATACTGATTAGTCTATGACAAAAACCGTATTTACCAGTTAATAGCATATTTTACCATACTGATATGGTCTATGACAAGTACCATATGTACCAGTGAATATGTTATTTTACCATACTGACTGGTCTAAGACAGTCAATAGCATATCTTACCATACTGATTGGTTTATGACAAGTACCGTATTTACCAGTCAATAGCATATTGTACCATATTGATTGGTCTATGACAAGTACCATATGTACCAGTTAATATGTTATTTTACCATACTGACTGGTCTAAGACAGTCAATAGTAAATTTTACCATACTGATTAGTGTATGACAAGTACCGTATTTACCAGTCAATAGCATATTTTACCATACTGATTGGTCTATGACAAGTACCATATTTATCACTCTATATACCATATTTACTGTTATATAACATGTACCAGCTTTTCCAGTCTTTTAGATCTACTGAACTATACCATAGGCCATATTTCGAAGTCTATAACATGTACCAAATTTACTGAACCATTTTTACCAGTCATTAACATATACCAAATTTACCAGTCTATAACACATGCTAAATTAACTGGTCTACAACATTGACCACATTTTTTCCAGTTTATAACATGTACCAAATCTGCTGACTCAAAAATGTACCATATTTATCAGTCTATAATACTGTATGTGCATACATGCCAACCCATGGCAGGGAGAAAGTGTAATTCAAGTGGACAAAAAGAGTAATTCAAGCAGAAAAAGAGTTATCCACATACACTGTATAACATAATAAAGTTCAATGAGCACATTTACAAAATGATTTATTTACCTATCTGGTCTTTTAACATCAATTACTGCTTCAAATTTTCATATATAGCATTTTGAGCTTTAAAAAGCAATCATCTCTCATATTGCATTTCAAAACACATTGTACCAGCTGAGATTATGAATGTTTTGCACACCAGTAGAGCACTATATTGCTGGGTTACATACAAAGCCTGGATCTGAATTAAGTTTTATTTTTGTTAACAATACTGAACAATATCTTAGCATTAGAATGGTAAAGAACCAATACTCCTTTCATAACCTGACAAAGAAGAGGGAAATATATCTCTTCCAGTTATTGGGTCTTTTAGCTGGGAAATAAGATGCCATTACACATCAACTCTGTCCGCATGAAGTACATTGTCAGGTAGAATGCCAATTTGTTACTTCAGGAGTTCTCATTCTAATTTATTGTCAGTCTTTTCTGCAGCAAGGTGCATCATATGATAGGGACAATCTGATATGTACAATGATGGAGACATTTTTCAAAATATAGAATTCACCTCCTTTCAAGTTCCAGTCATCACTGATGCATTATCAACTAAAATGTGCATACAGTTATGCCAACTTATGTTTATTCAAAGCATTATTAAGCAAATAAAAAATGTTTTCTCCAGTGGAATCTTCTGTTAATTCTGGTAATGAAAGAAGAGCATGCTGACTTTGCCCAATCATATGGAAGTTGTACTAAGTGTGAACCTGAACTGCTTTGTTGTCGATTCACACATGCCAACCCCAAGAGAGGTATAGGGATAATTATTACTAATATAAGTTGCAAAATAGTGTAATCTGAGCATAAAAAGAGAAATATATATACAACACAGGGAAATATCTATAACACAGGGCCATAGTTATAGAAAGTTGTATGAAAAATGTACATTTAATTTTACTACTCACCAGGATATGCAGTTAAAATGTTTGTCACATTTTGGCTAAATCCATGTAGATTTGTAGTTAGTACAAAAGTACAGACACGAAAGAAATTGATAAATTAATTTGCACAACACTCACTTTAACTAGTCTACATGTCTACAGTAACTTTTGTGAAACTCATAAAGTCCACAAATGTTGACTGCTGTACATCACTAATTCTCATTTCAAAATTTTTAAAGAGCTCCTCATTTGTCCTTTTCTGGATGCAATATGTTTTTAGGTGTACAAAATCCCTCTTCAATACATTTTTTTCAGTCATATAACAGCCATTAGTCACATTGACAAAAGTTCATTTATTATGATATATGGCACCATTTATTTTTCAATTTAGACTGGTCTGCTACATATTTGGTATCAAAACAGAATGAATCTGTGACCCAGTTCCCATTAAAGAAATCCATCTGTTTTCTTGGAACTGTTTTATGTACATACTATAAATAGAAAATAAGGAATTAGATGGAGGTCTAACAGGGGCTCGTATCATTGTTTCCCAAATTAATGATCAGTCATATATGAACTATATAATAATACCAAACTAAGTTGTAAATAGGTGTAGTTCATTATTTCCTTTGGCCAATGAGAGGGCAATATTCCATTCAGCGAATTACACTTGCATATTAAGCGGGCACAATCATTGCAATCTTGAGTAGTAGCATGGGAAAATAGTCTGGCATTCCTTAGAGGTAAGAATAAGTCAAACTTTGGAAAAATGGCATACAAAGTTGAATGCCTGAGCTAAGCATTGGGTTATTACTAGCAAGTACCTGAGTACCAGGTGACAACATTACACTTTGTATAGTTATATCATGATTTGCCAGTACAGTGACAACAGATAGAGATATTAGCTATATTTATTCACAAAGTCACCTTGATATGAAAGTAAATTCAGTGATAGATTTATGCTGTTTCTTAAATAGGTCACATGAATAAGGAGGGAAATGGAAATTCATGGGGAAAAAATCCAATTGAAGGTTTAATTAGGAAGCTAAGAGCCTCAGTGCCAATAAGTCAAGATGATACAAAAGTATGATTTTTGCTACCTAAATGGACTGCTTTTCAATTTTACCCATTTAATCATTGTATAGGTTGTGCATTATTACCCTAAAAAATCTAATTCATGTTTTTCCATACAAATGCAGTAACCAATAAATACCAAGCTTCAGTTTGTTTTCTTTCAACCCATGTTGTAGTACCGGTACATTTGCTAGATCAGATTTTGAGTAATATTTTTAAAAAGAAGAAGATCTGAAGACCTCATTTTAATTAATACGCTTGTCGGTTATAATTTATAGCTACAGTTGCATCAAGTTCAAAGTGATTTAACATGATGAAAAAATATCATTCCTTGCCACAAATATTTTTTTAAAATTTAGGCTGCACTTGTCAAGTCATTTTTATAAATAAAAAGTTTTCATTTTTAGTTTAAAATTTCTGTTACATATGATCAAGTGATGTCGCGTCACATATACATGATTTTAGCAATCATGGAATAACAGAAAGAAAAAACAAACACAAGAAAATGACAAACTTATATACATATATGTCATCCAATGAATGTTCAATAATGTCTGAAACAAAGACATTAATTCACAAGTAGTAATCTAAATAGAATATACACTGTTTATTCACATGATGTGCATTTCCAACTGGCAGTTTTTCATAATTCTATGTTGTTTGAGATCAGATTGTATTTTTTTTTAGTGTATTTGTTTTGACAAAGTGCATGGTATTTCTCAGCTGCATAATTTTCATAATGCTTTCTTGATTGCAAATATGGTTTTAAAAAACAGCATTAGGTATTTCTGTTCGGTTCTCCTGGTCACTGTCAGTAATAGATGAATGCTATTTAGTTTTGGCGCCTAGGAAGAACTGGATGATGTTAGCATCAGTCTTACATTCAACAGTGAGGCAATCCTTGTCAAGTTTGATTCAGTAGTGATCATCATCAAATGAGTTAAAATGTCCCCATAGCACAGCTTTAGCTTCTTTAACATCCTCCTCCGTGAATCATTTGAAATTACATCATATTCAAAGAAGTAACTTTCCTTTTTCTGGGCATCTCCATTGTGAGCTTAAATATCTTAATTAACTTGTAAATACAAATAATAATTATCATTTAAATCCCATTTAGAAAATGATAATTGTTTGAATGGACCTAGCTACATTATGCATAAGAGCAACTATTTCTTCTGGGCTGCACTGCAACAGATTGCAGAAAACAGTGTCAATTTATATAAAAAATACTTGTTCCAATTTAATGGAATCTTGTTTTTGTTTCTTTGACATATAAACAATTTGCAGCAAAAATCTAAATGCTCTAAATTTATTGTTCATTTTGGAATAATAACTTCTAATTTTCACATCTTTCCTTGCTATTTATTTTTCCTTTTTTCTGTTCTTTGTGTTTAACTTCAATTGGATTTAACTGCACTCAGACAACAAAACTGTTTTCTATTTTAAAGCAGAACTTCACTTTTCTCCTGACCAGAATCCAATTTTGCTTGATATGGAACATTTTTTATATTTTTTGTTATCCTGTCTCTGAAATGGTTTCTAAAAAGAAAAAATGGCCTGTCTACCGTAGTCCCCATTTTGTGATGATCCTTATAATAACATTTGTTCTGTATATTATTTAGCAGATGATTGATGTAAAGAGCTTTCTCACTGTTCTAAATTGTGTACATGCCCAATGAATCTTCATGTAATGGAAGCTGATGGAAATGAACATGCATGGCCAACTTGGCATTTTAAAGTTTCCATCGGGACAAGGATTTAAATAATGTTAGTAAAATGTGCTGAAATGGAATGCAATTGGTCAATTTGTATTTTAAAAAACCTGAATGCAGGACTAGCATTTTTCAATTTTTGCCATTAAGGTTTTAACTACTACTACATTTATGGCTAATGTGTTGAATAACAATTTACTTCTTGATGTTAAGGAGTACAATGTATAGATCACAGTTGGTGAAGTGACAATATTGTTGCCAGATACCTATGTCTATCAAAGATGGGTCATATCTATTATCTTTGCAGAGTTTTCATGGCCCACATATAGAAGCATCTTTCAATGTCATGAGTGATATTTTTGTTTATATTACCTAAATATTCTAGTTGTGTTAGAATTCTGAGTAAAATCAGAGTACAGTAGTCCCCCTCTTGAACGCCCCCCCCACCCCCTCTGAACAGTGGCCACCCGCTTCTTATGGCCAGAATTCCTTGGCACTGACAAGTTTGTATTCAAAAGTACCCCTCAAGAGCAACCACCCCTCTAACGCGACCAGCGGCCAGCATTTTGTAAAAAAATGTAAAATGTCCCCCTCATGAACGGCCACTTTTGTTTCTTCAAATGTATCCAGAACCAATTAATTCAAATCTTGACATAAGGTAAGCAATTTTGATTATCTCTATCGTAGATACATCTCTCCGAGTGTCAAGTTGCCATTAAAAGTGTCGCCTAAAGATTTATAGTATATCATTATCTACAAAAGTCGATGTTTACAGGAAATGGGCTTAGTAATGTTATGATATAGTTAGGGGTTTAACACCTATGTCGAGTTCTTCTCTTTGATGATTATAACCAGACGTAATTGTTATAATCATAACAGGGTCAGCATATGCTAAAAATATATTTTGTACATTGGCACACACAGAGAACCTTAAAAAATCAACAGGGTACCAGACAAAGACCGAAAAAATCATGTGACAACACATTATGGCTTCCTTTACAAAGACTGTATTTCGTACACTCAACACAAGTTTTGTCTGCATAATTAAATCGTATACAGTCAGCAATTACTGAATAAATCATTACCAAACATTGAAATGTCATCACGTTAACGGATCTATTATTTTAGAAGAAAGTCGGTTATTCTACACGACGACATCGGGGAACGGGGTGGGTGGTGGGGTGGTGGTGACTTGCCTAACAATTTTATGTAAAGACTCGAAAAAACAAGTTTATGTTGAAATAATTTGAATAAACAAAGTAATAACCGATAAGAAGGTTATTAGCAGCAGTGGGATAATGGAGCAAATGGAAAGATAATTATGTATGTACCAAGATGTAAATGACATTTTTGAATCCATTTGCAATGTGCATGACAACAATACCCGCTCGCATATCACACTTATGACAAGAAAGAAAAAATAGTAACATATATTCAGTTGAAATAAATTTGTTATTCTAACAAAAAGAACCTTTTAATGATTAATGTTTCATTTAGACAAAGATATTTAATGTTTTGAAGTATGTAGCTTTCTTACTACGTACATTCCATATACATGTACTTCTCATAATAAATTTAGCTCCCTTCTGGAATGGCCACCCGTCTTATAAGGCCACTTTGCCGGTGCACAGGGGTGGCCGTATAAGAGGGGGACTACTGTAATTATATCATGATGAATGTATGTCATAGTTGCTTATTGAACGTAGACATTCAATTGATCACACCAGCATTACAGTCTGCACAATCAAAGTCGAGTCTGCAGTACAGCTCCCATATCTCATGGATTTCATATAATTAAAACACCTGTATACTGCTGCTTCATTTATATTAAAACAATACAGTAGTTAATAAATAGCTCTTCATATCTGTTAAATATTTTGAAACCTTTTGAAATATCTGTAAAAAATATTGAAACTTGTCAGATACTATACTATATATAGTAACTCTGAAATTTCACTATTTCAGTCACTGGTAGTTCAATCAAATTTCAATAATGTTTAGAAGAACAATACAACTCGAAGTGATTCAGCTCATTTTTTTAAGACCTCAATCATTTTAGTTTCTGACATCATGAACAATAGCAGGTTTTACTCCAGTACTGAATAAGTAATTCAGGTGATCTTAAAGTGTACATGTAATTAGTAGCACACTATTAAACATGGTGATTTTTTACAAGTCATACTGACACAAGAGGTTTAAATCTCAATCTACTATTCCAATATTTCACCCTTTAGTCTTTATCTCACTGCTGTTACTTACGAGTTTGAAGGTGGTAAAACAACACATGCAGAGTCCATCCATTTTGCAAGATTTTCCAGTGGTTTTACTGATTCTCTGATGTTATCTAGGTCGTCTATTACTCTCTCCATCCTGTGAATGAGTTAACAATGAAATAGTTTACACTTTCTAGTGAATCCCCCAAAATAAGGATACAACCCAGTGGTTCTGAAATTGTCTGCAGAGTTGTTAATGCAAGTCAGCTTGTATATTCAAATTCACACTTACTGACGTTATAAAGGTGAATAAATTACTTGAAGCACATAGCTGCTGCACTGTCTATTAATTATGATGAGATTTGTCTTCTTTCCCAGACCATGTAAATGGGATCCCTTTCTCTGTATGAAGGGTACAAGTCATTTATCCTCTAGATCTCTCTCTTCCCACATGGATTAGGATCATAATTCACTGAGACACTGCCAATAGCACCTCCCTTAAAATTATACACTTAATTGGCATTACAAGAGGAGTTAGCAGTCAGCATTGATTCCTGGGTCTTTTTTGTACCCCCAACCTGCAAGCTAAACCCTTGTAATCATAACTTGAACACTCTAGAGATCAAGAAAGCTGCAGTGATCACCAGACCAGTAGGTTGCAGGTTTGAATCACAAACTCTTGTCAGTCTGGATTGACCACAGCATAGGATTTTTGTTTATGGACCATCATAGGATTTACTCTTAGTAATTAAGTCTGAAAGTGTTTCATGGGGAAAGAATACTAGATCATTATATTTCTTTTCATCAAAAGCTACAAATGTATATGTCAAATAATGTATTAGTAATGGCACCAAATATATGAAAAGCTGTAAAACAATGCACAAAATATTGATATCATATAAACAACAAACATCTGAATCACATTAATATGGCAGTACTATTGTCAAACTTGGACTAAATATATAAAGTTTTCATCAAAAGATTACAGGAATCACAAATGTGATCATTTTTTCAACAATTAGTTTCTGCAAATACATTAATAAACTTCGACATGCTTTTTACATGAAATATGATCTTCATAAAACAAAATCATTTTCTTGCACATCTTTAAACATTTAAACAAACATTTACTGGTGTCCTTAGACTCTTTTAGTCCTTCAACTAACTTTTCTTACAAGAAACATTTTTATTCATAAGACTAATAAAAATCATTATCAATTTACACACTAGTCTTAGAAATATAATTATCAAATTTTTATAAACGTATAATATAGCTTATTGTATTGCTAGTTTATATTTTTCTTCAGATTAAATGATGAATTATTCATTATAATCCTTAACCTGTATAATTATGCTAGTTTTACAACTTGTTCTATTCATATTTATTCATCAGGTATTCTAAATTAAATTTAATCTGTTTTATCCTTTCTTTCTCCAAGGCCAAAAGTTTTACATAATTTAAAACTTGCTTCTAAGTAGTGGGCCAAAAAATCTTGGTCATTTGGGTGCATTTTTTCTGTTGAAATTTTATGATGCTGTTGATTGCATATACGTGTTTATAACTAACCATTAGCTATTACAGTAAAGCTCTATATGGCACAAATAGCAAAATACTCTGACTGGTCAATTACGTTCAATCAACTTTGCATTCAAGCTATTCTCATTGTTGCACATTTTTCAAATGATTACTCAAACTTGTATCCTGATAAAAAATTTGAATCACCATTTTTAGCAAGCATGCTCATTCCAATCAGTTTCTGTTAGGTTAGTACAAATCTTTGACCAATCAGATAGCAGTTTACAGAGATCATCTGTTAAATAATAAAAATAATTGATACTTATTAGAAAGCTCATTGCGGAATGAGAACAGACAGAGCATTATTTAATTAAAAAAAGAAGGAAAATAAAGTTCTGGAGATGATATTAAAAAAGGGTCCATATAAAAAGAAATCATAACACTCATAAATCTCTGTATTTTCCCACAAGTATTGGTGACAATTGTGTGATAACTTCAATAAATTTAACACATTAAACGCATAGTCTAACATTTATAACCATGGGTAAAAAAAATGAGGCACCTCGATAGGTTATGATAGCTGATATTTTTCATACCAGCACTCATTTACTTACCTGAAGCTCACAATTATCCATTAAATGTGTTAAATTTTACAGGGCTGTGATGTTTCCAGTTATCCTGCATAGAAAAACATTCCTGATACTTATATGGTACCTACTTTCAAAACTACTAACCAATTTGGATTAAAATACCAGCCAAAGAACCCGTACAGTTTGCATTCACATTTATAGTTGTTGAAGTGGTCAGTAGACATTTGCACCTGGAGTTGGATTGTTAGATCTATAACCAACACTAGCATAATGCAGACCATCTACATAAACTGAATGATGCGAGAAAAACCAATCGGAAATACAAAGACTATTAATTATATCTCCAAGATGAATTCAGATTAAACTGAATTGGTAGTTTGGCAAGGAATTATGGAAACTACTTTCAATAATGTTCTAGTGTGTTCCATTAATTGGATAAAAAAGTACTAATTTTCAAGTATTTGTTAATTAAAAATTTAGATCAGTGCTTTTCTGATACAAAAATGCAAGTCTTGCTATTATCTTCTCCAATCTATTCTTCTGGTTCATCTATTCAGAAAATTTATTACTTGGTCTTTTTTAAAATTTCAAGTACACAATTAGTACCACAATCAAAATTAGATTTAAAAAGTTGGAAACAAAATTTAAACTCAATCTCTGTATGTAATTTATTCTAAAATAGCAGAAGTTCAGCAAGATAAGTCTTGATAAGATATGCCCCACAAGTTTTAAACCACCTCTACCCTGGTGTCACAATAGTACTGGGTCAAGTCGCTTCAAGAATCCCTCCTAACCCCACCGTAACTGAATGATGCAAGAAAGCTGAATGATGCAAGAAAAAGCAATCAAAAATACAAAGACACTAGTAATAAAATCTCCAAGATGACTGCCAGCTGATGATGTACATAGCTACTTTCCTTTCATATCATATTAAGTCTTCTATATGTTAGTTGTCTTCTACAGCATAACAAATCCCAGTCACATTGTAACAACAAACTGCTTTGTCAGACATTTTGTACTTAAAACAATAATTTTCTGCAGAGGCAAATGTAACTTTCTTTGACAATAATAAGTTTAGGTGTACTGATTAATTAGGTGCAAAAGTTAAAATATCAAATTACTTGGAGCTTGGTAAAGACAACAAGTAACACGAATAACAGTAACTCTATTCATCCAATTATGTGCTCTTGGCTGTATACATTAGAGTGTGGACTTGTAGGTCATTGTTTTAACATGTTTAAAAACAGAAGACATGAAGTAATGTGCTTCTTTATTTTTGTGTCCAGTTAAATATTTATTTACATCTAACAAAAAAAGTAGAATTTTGAAAAATCAAAACACATTTGGGCTGATATATTTGGTTCTGGCTATTGATAGTTTTCCAAGGTTGCAGACATACAGTTGTATCACACCAGTACTAAGCCAGTCTCTCAAAATGGTGCTGAGATTCGAGTGATTGATGTTGCACTAGTAAAGTTTGCAACCTCAATTATCCTTGAGAAAATCCAGATCCAATCCAATTCAACCAACCATCCATCAACGTTTTTTGCCCCGAGCCTGTACAGGTAACAATACTGCTCTGTCCCAACTAAAATAAAAATCCTATAGCATACCTGCCAGGCAATTTCTTCATTGTCAGTTGCTGTTTGCAATACAATAAACATCATCCTCTTATTGTTACATTATGTTTCATGTACAAAATATCGTTTGACAAGCATCACCCCCACATTGGTACATTACCTTTCATGTACAAAATATTGTTTGACAAGCATCATCCCCACATTGGTACATTACCTTTCATGTACAAAATATCGTATGACAACTATCAATCCCACATTGGTACATTACCTTTCATGTACAAAATATCATTTGACAAGCATCATCCCCACATTGGTACATTACCTTTCATGTACAAAATATTGTTTGACAAGCATCATCCCCACATTGGTACATTACCTTTCATGTACAAAATATCCTATGACAACTATCAATCCCACATTGGTACATTACCTTTCATGTACAAAATATCATTTGACAAGCATCATCCCCACATTGGTACAGTACCTTTCATGTACAAAATATCGTTTGACAAGCATCATCCCCACATTGGTACATTACCTTTCATGTACAAAATATCGTTTGACAAGCATCATCCCCACATTGGTACATTACCTTTCATGTACAAAATATCGTTTGACAAGCATCATCCCCACACTGGTACATTACCTTTCATGTACAAAATATCATTTGACAAGCATCATCCCCACACTGGTACACTACCTTTCATGTACAAAATATCATTTGACAAGCATCATCCCCACATTGGTACATTTGACAAGCATCATCCCCATAGTGGTAAGTTACCTTTCATGTGTAGTTGTGACCTTTTTGTCAACAGTTTCAAGTTCTAGTCTCTGGGAGGAACTCAGGTACTCTTCTAGTGAATTCTTTTCAAACAGTGTTAAGTGGTCATTTTCCTCATGACTTAATTCAAGCTCTGCAGAGAAAAAGTACAATAATTTTATGAATACCTTACTACCAATATGTATGACAATGTTTTTAAAAACTAATCTATATTCAATATTTCTTGATCAATGGATCAAGCTTCCAAATTACAGAGAAAATGGTAGTAAATTGTTCAGCTATATATATATATATATATATATATATATATATATATATATATATATATATATATATATATATGCTTTACTTTCTGTTTAGATATGAAGGCTAAACAAATTATTGTACCTATCTGTCTCTTATTTTTCTTTTTTCATCAATCTCTATTTATTGTTCATCTTTGTATGTATGCATGTATCGAGTTCTGGAAACCCTTGTTTCCAGACATGTCTGAAGTTAAAAATATTTTGACTGATTGTGAAATAGTCCTGTTGGACATTTGTAACTATGAACACAAATCTCTATCTTCTTGATATATTTAGCTAAACAAATGTTAAAATAATTTCAAACTCGATCCTCGTCCGACAAGACCAGCAAAATTTCAGGTGTCAAACGGCCTTGAGAATAGGGCACAAATGCTTCCTACTACTGACCACACTATTTCACTAATAATTTTGATTAAGGTATAATACACTGTTGTATCCAAGTGATCCCATCTATATTGCTGGTATGAACCTGAATCTACACTTCACAGACATTTCTATAACAGTAAATAATATAGTATTGCTTTGCTCAAACAAAAGTTATGACATAAAGAACAATAGGAAAGTAAACATGGAGAAAAACAAGCTATCCATGTTTTGCAACGGGTTGTTCACAGTTGCAATCAAGTATTAAATAAGGCTGATTACCGGTAGGTGCTTAATAACTGTATAATATCAAAGAAGAGAAAAGGCATTTTCATTTTCTCTTGTGTTATCATGGATCTATCAGAATGCAATGAATAATATAAAGGTTTTAACAATTCAGGAAAGAATATTTCTTTGAAAAGCCAAATTGATGTATAAAGTATCCAGAAAAGCCATTCCTGTGTATTTAACCAATATCTTCCACCAAAGAGATGTTGATGGTACTCCAAATTTAAGGTCCATAAGAAGAAACAATTACATTATACCAAGGCCAAAGAAGGAATAGTTTAAAAAAAAGTTTTCAATATACTGGTCAAGTAGTATGGAACAAAATTCCCAGTGACATAGGGCAGGCTCCTAGCATTTCTTCGTTCATAATCAATGTCTTAAATGGATGTTTAGAAAATTGAACAGTGCCCATACCAAAAATAAATACTGCCTGTTTTTCTGTAAATTTGCATCAATTTCAAAGCTGAATGTTTGAATGCAGAATGATATTTTATGGGTTTTTTAAAATATTTTATGTTTTTACAGATGCCTGTGTATGTGTTTCAGGCTTGATACTTTGAATTTTAATATTCCTTAATTATTTAGTGTCAGGCCAGACTCTTCACATCATCTTGTATGTATGGTATATATCGCATAAAACAGAAAGAAGGCCTCAAGGTAGATTACTTCTGTAACTAATTGAGTTACCTTCTCTAAATAAAGTCTTTATTATTATTATTATTATCATTATTATTATTATTATTATTATTATTATACATACATTCCTCAAAACTGAAAACATGGCAGAAAGCAAACTGACACTGTTTGATGAAGAGAAAAGGTTGGCATATGAAGCCAAGACAGAGTTATTTCAAAATGCTTATTTTCCAATCATTTAGCACAAGTCCTGGAATGTGTTTTGTCAGCCTCATGAATTTTAAATTTATTTACAGAAAATACTTTGAATATTATTAGCAAATATATATATACAGACTTCCAAGGGTTCTGATTGCAGATATGAGACCCAAAGAAGAGTCGAAATAGTCGCTGGGTAATACAAGAAGAACACAAGATGAAAGATGTGTCTCTCAAATATTACAAACTTTTATTTTGAATAATACATTTCATCTGATATGCATCTTCTGGCATCGATTGCGCAAATTCCAAACTAGAAGTTAGACAATTCAGAAAAAAATATGTTCACACTGGGGCATTCATCTCAACTTATAGCCAATTTAAGGGATAATGCAATTACATGGATGTTGACTGATTTATGTCAGTAATATTTAGTTTCATTATGTATTGTAATGACTGCAGGTATATATAACTATAAAGTTGGTGGAGGCTTTAATATGGTTATGTTAGTGGCTTTGACCATCCACCGATTTTGTTGAAAATTAAATGTACAACAACATATCAAAAAATTATCTAAACCTTGGTTTGGATGGATGGATGGATGGATGGATGGATGAATGGAAGCATGCAGTGTGACTCTGCTGCAGCTCACTTCATTATAACATGAATTTGGATATAACATTTATTATACAAATGTATTTTCATACATGAAATTTGTTTTTCTTTCTTAAAAGTTTGAAATGTAACATGTAAAATGGTTATTATCCTTTTTGGGGAAGATATCTTGTATGCATTCTAATATAAGACAATCGTAGCACAACTCCTGCAATTTCATATATATCTATTTTCCTCATATTAATGTGCAAAAAGTTTATTCAGGGATCATTCTGGGCTTCACCAGTGTTACAAACTGCAGTTCATAGCCCTTATTGGCAACAAAATATAATATCTGGCGATATTTGTTCCCAATATTATTTACTTTTTTAACTTGACATGCATATAATCATAAGCATATGTATTTGCACCCACTTTTATTACAACCCTCCCCCCAAGCCTGCCATATTTTAGGTAAATGCATAGTTTTCTTCCTCTAACTGACTTGGTTGGTTATAACATGGTTCTGTTTATAGAACGGTGGAGTTCTATGGTGGACTACTATGTTACTACAGGGTCATACTGTATGTATGCATGCATGCATGCATGTATGTATGTATGTATGTATGTATGTATGTTATGTATGACCGCCTGTATTCCCTTCAAAGTAGGATAGAAAATATAGCTTCTTGAGGATTAGCAAGCTCGGCCAATCAAATGCAAAATTACATTATTAATATGTATGAATCTTGCTCATTTTCAAAGTTCATTTGAGATATTAATGATATAGGTATATTTTCCAAATTTTATTGTAATGGACTTGGAATATTGCCTCAAAATAACAATAGCCAGTTAAATGTTTCTTAGCATTAATCTAGCCTTCTCATTGATTATATACATTTATACAAGAAAATCAATGGTTATGACACATTTAAACATCTGTTCATCTTAATTGGGAGAAACAGACAGGAAAAGAGCCAAGATTGTAAAGAGAAGTAATTTAAGAAATAGGCCTATTTATGGAAATATAATAATTACGAGCATTTGAACCTGTCTCAATGGACTTAGTATGGAAAATCATGATGCAGAGTGCACAAAGTCATGTGAACTTGACATTGATCCAATTCCAACATCACTGCTGCAGTACTTAGATCCAACTCATGTTATAAATATCTCTATCTCATCCAGGGAATTCCCATAAGTTTTCAAAACTGCCATCATAAAGCCTCTGCTGAAGAAACCAACACTTGACCATAATGATTCAAAGAACTACTGCCCAGTTCCTAATCTCCTGTTCATATAAAAATCTTAGAAAAAGTTGTTCGAACAAAACTTGTATCTCATTTGAATTCAAACAGTCTATTTAGCAATGTACAGTCTGCATACTGCCCTTGCTACAGTACTGAAACTACTCTTCTGAAATTATTTAATGACATTATCTCTGCTTTGGATAATGGAAAGATTACAGTCCTCACCCTCATCGATTTGTCTATAGCATTTGACACAACAGACCATGATTTATTACTTCACCATCTCCAGCATGTATTTGGCATTCACAATACAGCCTTACTGTGGTTCAAGTCCTATTTAGTCAACAGGACACAAATTGTATCTGCAAATGGAATACATTCCAGCTCAGTTGATCCATGTTGTGGTGTTCTACAGGGGTCTGTTCTTGGACCTGTTCTCTTCATTCTATACATTCAGCTACTCTCAAGTGTCATAGATCATCACCCAGTGTCTCACCAATTGTACACTGATGATACCCAAATGTACAAGTCTAGCCACCCAACTGAAGTTGATGCTACCATTCAAGGAATAGAGAAGTACATTTCTGATGTGAAATCATGGATGACATGTAACAAGCTGCAGATGAATGATGATAAAACTGAGGCCATTCTGATTACAACACAAAAACTTTTTCATTCACATTCTTTACCTTAGACAATAAATATCAGCAACACCAAGATTAAATTCACACAGTCACTATGAAACCTAGGTGTTACTCTAGACAGTACTCTCACACTGCACTCATGAACATATGCAAGGATGCATATCATGAGCTGAGACGCATCAGTTCCATTCACAAATATCTTTTAGTTGATGCCACTAACACACTTGTGTGTTCACTAATACTTTCAAGACTGGAGTACTGTTCTGGTTCAATTCTGTCTGATTTGTCACAATATCTACTTCAAAAACTTTAAAAAGTCTAGCATACCTATCTAGCCTCACCCATGTGTACACACCAGCAAGATACTTACCTCTTCTGACAATCATATACTCATTATTCCCACTATGAAAATGAAGTCATATTGACAACGTTCTTTTGCATACCAGGGCCCTTTCAAGAGTGCTCTTAAAACTCACCTTTATCGAAATCCACTGGAAAGATGTAAGTGCGGTTTGTTTGCTTGCTTGCAACAAAATAGAAACAATTTGATGGAAACAAAATACTAAAGGATACTAAAGGAAATAACTAAAGAAGAAGAAAGCCATCAAGGAGAGAAGTGAGTTGAGCTCAGACATAACATACGGACAGCACGAGAAAAAATGGCTTCTGCTCGAAGAACAATGAACTACAAAAATATTTCAGAACGAGAAGGGTAGAACTAGAAGACGGAGATTACATCGAATGTAGATACAAAGAAGGGACACAGCAAATAATATTTCCAGACCTTAACGGTGCAGCGCGACCAGGAACAACATCTGTACTGGTACATCTAAAAATTATAGATGAGGAGATAATACAAAAAATTTACTCCATAAACTACACTAAAAATGGATATGACATTAGATACAGAGGGAACACACCAGCATTGAAATATAGAGAAATCACTATATGTGGTCACAGAGCAATCATCCAAAGTCCGCAACCAATTATGAGAAAGATTAAGAAAAAAACGGGAGAACTGCATATAGATGGAGTACCAATGGAAGTTCCAACTGAAATGGTAGTATCATGGGTGGAAGAAAAATTTGGAATGAAGGTGGAAAAATCTAGTTTATGGAAAGTACCAGGTTTCAATATCTTTAATGAGACAAGAATACTAGAGATAGAAAGAACTAAACTCAGGACGATAAAAAGAAAATGTTACCTACGTGGGTTTCTGATCACAACATGGTACAAAGGCTGTATCTACTACAGGAAATGTAGCAAATGTGGAACAGTAGGACATATACCCAGAAAATGTACGATGGAAATGACGAGAGATGAAACCAATATTGGACAAGAAATAGAACAAACAACAAAAGAAAAGAGGAACATTGAAGAAATAAGACCTATCCTGAACAAACAAACAACAAACTCTCAAGTAACGAACAACAGGACAATAAAAGAAACGGATAAAGAGCATATGAAATCCCAAATGCCCAGTAAACCACAACCAAGGCCAAGAAAATCACAACTAAAGGCAAATGACAATACTACAAAAGAAACAGAACAACAAGTGAATGTACATGGAACACCAAATGACCAGCAAACCATAACCAAGGATAAAGATGAGACTCAAAAGAAAGAACAATAAAAACAACAAGCAATATTACAACCGGAGACTCAAAAGAAAGGACAACCAAAACAACAAGCAACAATACATCAGGATAAAGAAGAAATACAACAACAACAAACAACCAAACAGTTGAAAAAGAAACGGAAACTGAACAGAAAAAGAAACAGAGAAGAAAACACTAATAAACCACTGGAACTAGAGAAACAACAAATAGCTGCAATAGAACAACCTCTAAGAGACTTAGGATACATAGAAGAATTACAAAATTACGATGAGCAAATGGAACAAGAAAAATGGGATTATTTATATAATGATGAAAACATAGTGGAAAAGTTAGCAGAGGAAGGAAGGAAGCAAAGAAGGACAGAAAAGAGAAGAAGAGAAAGGAAAGAACAAATGGAAGGACAAAAAGAACTGTATTTTGATGAATGGCTGATGTAAATTTTATAAAAAAAAAAAAATATATATATATATATATATAGATACATATATATTAAAAAAATATAATGAATAAAAACAAACAATATAGCAAACACTTAGATCAAAAAATGGAGAGCCTTTCCTTTCAAAATGGTCTGTGAAGATCAGAGGAAAGAAGACCTCTCCAAAACAAAAAAAAACAAAAAAAAAAAAAATTAAAACTCGCCTTTATCAACTGCAAGAACTAAAAGACCTAAAAATGTTTCCTACCTTAAATATTTTCAGCATTTTTTGTTTTCCAATTTCATGGTGTTTTTTGTGTATTTATAGCATTATAGATGCTGTGTATTTATAGCATTATAGAAGCTGTTAAGCGCTTAAAGCTTCTAAAGATTAGGTGCTATACAAAGTCCACATTATTATTATTATTATTATTATTATTATTATGTCTGAATAACATGTCTATGTGTAGATATACTTCTAAATAGAAAAAGTAGTTCCAAAAATAGTATCACCACTGTATTGATAAAAGTGGTATTGCCACTCTTATGATATTGTTTGTATCCACCAGATATATTTCAATATAAAATATACAGCAAAATTAAGTTTATTTCCATTGTAAATATTTTTTTTACTACATATTTATTGTTTCTAAATGTTTTTTAAAATTCTTATGAAAATAATGTGATTTGCATAAGTACATGTACAAATATGTTATAAATTACAATAACTTACTAAATTCATTGTAGGACTTGGGAGTATCACATCCCCACTCGTAGTAGAAGTATCTGACAAATCTAAAGAGATGGCTAAGGATGATAAAAGGTGGGCACAAGAAAGATCGGTCATAGTACTCATACACCAAAGAGAAGCGGTAGAATCTCCAGACATTTTCTGACTGCACCTGTACCTTTTGAAATGTGTAGCTGAAATTATATATATATGTATATATATATATATATATATATATATATATGAACACTTATTACAGTCCTAAAATAAAAATGAAAGCCAGTCTGATTTGAAAATAGTAAACCACTACAAATATCTTCTAAACACATTTTTTATATTCTAAAATGCATACCACTGTTTGATTTTGTTTTGTTCCTATACAAAACCATTTTCTTACCGTGCATTAAATTGATATAACCATTGGCCTTATGGTCCACTTCACATAGCCATTTGAAATTTGAAAATACTGAAATTTATTTCAATGTAGTTTCAAAAATTCTGGAACAAAGATATGAAATTCTATGTCCTCATCAGTTGGACTGGCCACTTCTATTGGAAGTAGGAAAGCAAAATATCTCAAATATTTGATGCTTGGGTTTTGATTGATTTAATACACGTCATAAAATTTTGTAAAATCTTTCTCTATTATACCTGTTTTGTGTTTGTGCATGGTTATCTTTTTTTTTGTTTTCAATTTGATTGATAGATACAGATTAATGTAAAATTGTATTAACGGACTCTTCTTAATGTTGTGACTTTACTTTTCCTGTTTTCATAAGATATGTGTATGTAGACTTTTAGAATGTACCTAGATACATCTATACATCTGTAGTCCAAATGACTTTCCTTCATTATTATTATTAGTGTTGTTGTTGTGATATTATTATTATTATTATTATTATTATACTTGATACTGATGTGATTGGGCATCTAACAGTACATACAGTGTAACCCCGCTACAGCATGCTCCATTATAACATGAATTTAGATATAACAATGTCATGTTTTGAGTCCCAAAATTTCATATACATGTATTTTTCTTGTACATAAAAAAAAATTCAGAATTAAGTTCTTTAGAACACACATTTTTTGTACTATATCCTATTATGAGACCAAAACACCTTCACATCTCTATCATCTGTTGACCCTTTTTTAAATTTATGATGCATGCATGGTTGGCAGCATCACTCTGCTACCACAACAACAACAAAAGCTAAAAAACAAGCTCTTTATTGTTGATCTATTCAAAAGTCAGGGAGGAACAGTAAATACAATTGGTGGTTAATTCCTTTTTATAAAATGTACCCACATAAAATAGTTTGCTGAAATTTCAAAGAAAACAGATTACCTTTGAAGCATTGATTGTTATAAAAATATATTAAGCAAATGGAGAAGAAAAAAAGTCTCAATCAAGCAATACAATTATTTGATGTTGCCAACACAATAAGAAAAGGGGTATTTGTTAGGGTCTCCAAAGCTGTCCTTTAGCGGTGACTTTAATAACGCATGAAACCCTTCATCAAAGAAAGCAGACTATGATATTCAACAAAATAAAAGAACCTTTCTTCAAAGGAAGTCATTACCAAACTGACATGAAAGCAATGGAATCGGATGGATTGCTTCATTTTGCAATGTGACTGGAACATGTTTACTGTGCCATGAAAGTTTCTTATTCAAAGGAAAAAAGTTTATGCTTACAAACGTTACCAATGGCGGCTTAAAATGCAAACCAACTTTTACCAACTTTGACATATTGAAAATTAAATGTGCTTCATCATTTGTTACGTGATTGTGTTATATTTGTCTGTTGAATTCAAACCTCTGACAAATTTATTGAATATTTTAAATGCGTATGTGTGCATATTTTTGATGCAATTACTTGTATTTTGGATTCAATTTATGTGATGAGATTCGCAGGTGAGTACACAGTGTTAATACTTTATTCATGCTATACATTAGTCATGTATATATAAACTCTTTACAGGTATATGTACCATATCATGGTTCTGTGCATAAAGTAAAATATTATATATTCATTCTCTGTTTTCATTACAGGTGTATTTCTCATTTAATATGCATCAATTTAAGATGGTAACTGTGCCAATGAAGCGCATATTTTTGTGCCCACATTTATTACCTACACCACCCCACCCCAGCACAATTTTGTTTTTGTACATGCATCATTTTCTTCAGCTAACTGACCTGGTTGCTTATAACATGGTTCAGTCTATGATGAGGTCAGCTCCCAACTACCATGTTATAGTGGGATCACACTGTAATACTTTTTCCAACTTTATAAGCTGATCATGTTCACTGTCAGACTTGGTATATTGTAGGATTGTTTAATTCAAGACGTTGTAAGGTTTTGCAGTGCAGAATAACATTTTACCTTCAGATCCTTTTGGATGGACAAGTAACACCTACACCATACATTATTAAATATAAACAGGGTGTTACCTCTAAGTCCTAACCAGCCATATATGCTGGGATGGGGCTAAGAAGTGTCAATAACAACATTTTGGAGAGATTGCAATAGACAGCAATGACTAATTTCTGCCATAAAAATTAGGCAGGTTAATGCAACAACTGCAAAACTCACTCACAGACCAATGAATAAAGACAGATAAAAACAGAAAAACCGTTGAGAAATTACAGCAAAAAGGAGATCAGCATTCATCTCCAACCAAAATAGGTTCACATCAACCCTGTTAGGTGAAAAAATTCATGAAGGTTGGAATGCAGTAAGGAGGAGAGAAAACATTTCCAAAGTGATACCCACTGTGATGCATGTAGAAATGGTCCACTCAGTGACTGTAACAGAATTGTCCCAGAATAAATGACCCTGAAACCTTTAAGATTAAGGAATTTACATAGAAATAAAGTGTGCGATGTGATAAAAATCAAGTTCTGTGCCATTACCTGGCAGATTAACAAAGTATACAAGAAATGTCCATAGTTACTAAGACATTTGTGGCATCACATCCATGTAGTCTGGAGAAAGGGAAAGATCCCAGTATGCTGGTACAGTGGGACCCCGCTATAACACGGTAGTTGGGAGCCATAGAATCCGACCGTGTTATGAACCGAACCGTGTTATAAGCAACCATGTACAATACCAACACATTTTTGGATTTAATGTTTTGTTTTTTTTTACATAAAGACGGGTGCGAAAACGCATGGCACAATTACCATTTTTGATCAATATATATTAAATGAGAAAAACATTTGCTGTGGTAACAGAAATTGCAGATATAATATATTACTTTATTCAGAGAACCATGCATTGGTAAATACACGTGTCTAATTTATATATACATGTATAATTTAGTGCATGAAATTTAAAAGAGTATCAACACCGTGTACTCACCAGCGAATCTTGTAACATACATTGAATCCATAATACAAATATTTCCATCGAAAATATCCACAAACGGATGTAAAATATTCAATAATTTTGTCACAGATCATTATGTGACTGAATTCAATGAAAAGAAAATAACAAAAAGTACGTAACGGGTGTACGTAATGAATGATGAAATAGTACATGTCCGTAGATTCAATAATGGAAGCTAAAGTGTATTCTTATAATAACTACATGTACATCCCAGGATCTTTCTGTCTCTGAATTCAGTCATTGTAAATTTCAGCACATTTTCCCACCCAAGCTGCTAGTCAAAGTCCTTTGAACTTGCCGCCCAGCTATTGCGTCATGTTCTTTTGATGTACTCTGATAAATACAGCAGGCCGAACTGGCTGTATTTTAACCATTGAATTATGTCACTGTAAATATCGGCACAGCTAAAATGATAAAGTAATTAACACTAACTTTGTCTCCCAGCTATTTGCATGCGTACAGAGGACTCCTGCATAGAGTGATTTATGTGTCCCAGATCAAATATTTGCATTCAAATACGCGTAATTAAGCGTTTCTGAGACCTCCGTGTCATATACATTTTATACCATTACATTTCTCATCTGTCAATAATTATTTTTTTGAAAAATTCTTGATTTTTAGCTGCTTTCTGCTAATGTCATGTTTGCTCTTGGCAAAGTCAATTATAGTTCTCAGTTGCAGAATTCGAATTTACTAGTCAACAGATTGCATAAAACAACACCGCCAAATTGGCGGCTTTTGAACAAGTTTAGCTCGGCAGTTCACTTTGATGATAAACAACAATGTACTTAAATTAATTGATTTATACATTCTGGTGAGAATCTTTTATCAACCACCGCATTGGCTGTTGCTTAGTTAACTGTGTATGAAATTAAGAGAACATATATCGGAGATTATTAGAGCAACGATTGTGTTAGGAATGCATTCAAGACAAACACAAAGTAGACACGATGGCTTCATTACTCAGGAATCAGTAATTATAATATTGACACTTATGAGCTGTAATTTTTCAACAATAAACAAAGATCAAAGTTCTCAGTAGGCCCAGCAATTGGTTCGTATTTCTGACGTTTATTTTGGCACAAAACTAGAAGAAATTTGATAATACATTTTCTACACGTTCTTTTTCGCACTTTTTAGACGAGTATGAGAATGATAATTAAACTCTTGACATATTTTTTTTTCATACTTAAAATATTTTTTTTTTTTTGGTCTTTGAGAAAAATACCTATAATAAATTACCTGAAATTTCGGGAGCCATGCCACGACCGTGTTATATCCGAATTCATGTTATAACGGGGCAGGTTATAGCGGGGTCCCACTGTAACAGGCAGAAGCATGCCGCAAGAGAAAAAAATATAAGCTCATCACTCAGTTTTCTGAGAACAGAATGGAAGACTTCAGTGCTGTCAAAAGGTTAAACACCTGGGGAAGGATGGGAACTCAGCCCAGCCATCTGGAGGTTGTACAGAGATAAGAGGCAAAAAAAGGGGTTACCACAGCCCAACTCTGTATCAACAACACCAACAGAGAGTAATAATTAAATGATAGATGCAATATCTGTTGTAAAGATCAAGGATGTATTCAGAAACATTACTGGAGATGTTGTTCTGGGGTGTTTTAATTGTAGCTGCAGCATTATCCCCATCTTTTGAACTGACTCTAAGGACACTATCTGATTTTCTTTTTCATTCGGTTTACTTAGAAAAGTGAGAGGAATGTTAGAAGTAGCAAAACATCATGGAGGATGGCTAACAGCCAAGTTGGTGACTTTGTACTCAAGAAGTTCATTCTATTGGCAAGACTGTTTTTTCCTGCTTCTAAATGAGGAGATATTTTTATGTCAAAAATAGGAAAGAAATTAGCTTTTCCATTGAACAGGAATTAGAATATGGGTCTAATTCTTGATTGGATGGAGTAGAATTTAGTTTGGAAGCATAATGAAGAAGTAATTTTGTTCATCTCAGACAAAGCGATGATTCATTTGCCTCAATTCACAGACTTTTTAAATGGAAGTTTCAAATGCTTCCAAAGTCTGTGGTGACATTGCTTGGATAGCATTAATTTGAGTATGCTGAATATGAGAGTAATCTAATGGATAAACGAACACCTCAAAGAATCAGTCGCTCATTTTTATTCTATTAAGTATGTATAAATAGACTGTCATTTAGTTATCACCATTGTAGCAATTCAAAAATGGTACTGACAAATCTCTGAAAGCTCTAAGTTTGGCACCACAAAACTGAACCCTTGTAAAATTTATTTGATATAGGCAATTTCGAATATTAAATATGCTGAAATTGGTGCCAAATTTTAGTCCAACTGCATAACATACATATTATTGCAACATAAATATTGTGAAATACAATGCAATACTATTTTAATGACCCTGTACATTCCTTAAATCCTTGTTATTGCCACTCACTCTATAAAAACCATGGGCTGGTTAGCACTGACACACTTTAGTGTCTATAGTAGACCTACATAAGAATTGTTGGTTCCAAAAAGTTCACAAGGGATCTTTAAATTGTACTGTCTTTCCTTGATAAAAACCATTTACCATATCTGTATTGTGTGTGTATCTCTAGGCACATGAGACATGTCACTTACCATATTTACCTACATAATGTATTTCTCCATGAATAAGGAACTGCTAAATTCTATTGTATTTACTGAATTTAACACCACTGTGCATTTCTCCTTTCTGCACATGACATTCCAATTATTTACGTGCACTGTGCATATCTCTCCTTGAACACAACACACCACCATTTACTGTCTTTCCCTGCATTGTGCCTATCGTTTACTTCATGAAACACTGCTTTTTATTGTATTCACCTGCAATGAAAAATCTTTCCTTTCACATGAGACATGACCATTTACCAACATTTACTTGCACTGTATCTCCTTGCACATGATACACCACCATGAATTGCATTTAACCACACTGTGCATGTCTCTTTTTGCACATGAGACATTGTTATGTACTATATTTTCATTGCCTATGCAGATAATTGACCACAGTGAAATATACCAATGTCATACTTTTTGTTGGTTATCATTGCCTATGCAGATAATTGACCACAGTGAAATATACCAATGTCATATTTTTGGGTGGTTTTCATTGCCTAAGTGGACAATTTACCACAGTAAATATGTCATTGTCATTCTTTTTGGTGGTTATCATTGCCTAAGAGAATAATTGACTACAATGAAATATACCAATGTCAGTGTTGTTTGGTGGTTTTCATTGCCTAAGAGAATATTTGACCATGGTGAAATATACTAATGTCATACATTTTGGTGGTTATCATTGCCTACAAGGATAATTGACCATGGTATAATATACCAATGTCATACATTTTGATTACTGTATTTTCTGACCTATAAGCCAATACTTTTTTACTTGAAAGTCAGATCTTCATCTTATACTCTGAATCGACTTATATATGGATTGTGTCATTGAAATTGCATCAACTTATATTTTGATTACGGTACCCAGTATGATATTAAAATTGTTTTAAATAAGGCATTATTGAAAACAGGTCACATAGAAGTACAAATTCTTGTTAAATTACATTGTCAATAAATTCTCATAAACCAATATGACTGCGTTCATATTGATAAGTTTTGTCATTATTTATTTTGCATTCTGCGTGTGTTTCCTTATTTCTCAAACATAAAAGAAAAGAAAACAATTACCGGGAAAAATTTCACCAGGCCGCATAGTACACTTATGGTCTATACTCTATAGTGTACTGTACTAATTCAAAGCATATTGTTTGTTCCTAAAAATGACAAGTTTATATAAGTTACGTTCGTAATTACAGGTAATAAAATGAACTACAACATGGATGTGCTTTCAATTATAATAAAGCAAGCATGGACTGTTTATTCAGCTGTGTCAATTAATAACCGAATATAGCAGTGATTTGTTCAGAAGTAAAATCACACGCATGTTAGCATCTACAATGCAATTTCATGATTGCCGGTAATATGGAGTATCATATAACGATACAATTACTAGTGTAAAATACGAAGCCAAGATATTGACCTGGCCTCGTCTTATACTCCGAATCGACTTATATATGGACGAAGTATAGAAAATTTACAAAATTGGTGAATTCAACTTATACTCTGCATCGACTTATAGGCCGTAAAATACGGTATCATTTTGGTGGTCATTGCCTAAGAGAATAATTGACCATATACCACTGTCACACTTTGTCTAGGTGGATAATTGACAATGGTGAAATATACAACTGTGGTACATTTTGTTGTTTATCATTGCCTAAGAGGACAACTGACTATGGTGAAATGTACCAGTGTAGTACATTTTGGTGGTTATCACTGCCTAAGAGAATAATTGACCATGGTGAAATATACCATTGTCATACGTTTTGGTGGTTATCATTGCCTAAGAGGATAATTGACCATGGTGAAATATACCATTGTAGTACTTTTTGGTGGTTATCATTGCCTAAGAGAATAATTGACCATGGTTAAATATGCCATTGTCATACTTTTTGGTGGTTATCATTGCCTAAGAGGACCATGGTGTTATCGGATCAAGTGGATTTTAAAATGAAATCAATGGATGAAATAATCTGATGGAGTAAATAGAAATCTGTGTAGAGATATAGAATTGAAAAACATGAGCCCCATGTATACAGAATATAACCATTTAATTAATTAGATTCAACAAAATAAAATTGTACAGGACTTCTACCAGAAAAATAAATAAACTCGGGTTCTAAAATGCAATCTGTTTTATATGGATATGGCAAATTCCGTTATGTTCTGAACTTCAATTATCCAGCATGACTTCATAATCTGATAACTAGTCACTGTTCACTCTCCATCACCAGGAAAGTTTATCGAGTAGGGTCAACTTGAATACAAAACATTCCTGAAATCACAAACATATTTGACAGTAAAAACTCTGATCTGATGTTATTTGATATGATGGAAGATATTGGTCTATGCTAGCCACCTGGTAAATATGTTAACTTATTCATCTGATGGATGCAGCACTGCATTCAAATCCTTTTAGTAAATGTCAAGTTATAATGTACAGATATTT
The DNA here is from genome assembly GCA_029339505.1 of Unio delphinus. Lineage (NCBI taxonomy): Eukaryota > Metazoa > Mollusca > Bivalvia > Unionida > Unionidae > Unio > Unio delphinus. Next base: position 9,771,682 of record JAQISU010000081.1, read on the forward strand.
CTTATTGAAAATCGGGAAGCACAGCAGAACAATATTTCTCAGCAGTGGATAAAAAGCAGCCACTACAGCCATCAAATAATTATGATTGGCAAAAATGAATTCAATACAGGTGCAATAATAATTTACTCCATTATTCTTCAAACCTTACTAATAATGCAACCCTTACCTAAACATGGCAATCAGGAGGTTGATGAGAAGAATGTTTGTCAGTAGCAAGTAGAGTGCTCCTAACAAGGGTACCAAGGCATTATCAGCAGGACAGCGCTCTTTCCCAATAGGTGCCCGCCATTGTGTTTCGTTTTTGACACACTCATAGTCTGGTCTACCTGTAATAGAGCAGAATAAAGGAGTTTCATCTGATGTAGCAAAATGGGGAAACAAATTCACTTGTAAGTTAGCATTTAAAAGTTTCACTGTCTATCATGCCACACAGCCTCAATTTCTGAGCAAATCCAGCCCTCAGGGTCTTCATTGTATTTTGAGCAGCCATTGGGTCTTCACTATGGGATGGCATTTCACATTCTCATAATTTATAATAATTTGAATTTTCATGTTTAGGAAAGCATGGCATAGTCTTGTAATCAGCAAATAAATAAACCTGGTTCACTTTTACAAAGCATGTTGTTTTTTAATGTGTTTAGTTATTAGATAGTTTGTCCACATGACATCATGCTAGTTTCTTTTGTGTAAAGTCATCTGAGGGTTTAATTTCAATACAACATGCAGTTTTAAAATATATTATCCTTCTAAAGCAATCTCTATAACCAGGAGTGTCACTGTCATTTAATTAAATGGTTTAGCTGTACAAGAGTGTGTCATATCTCCAACTGTAATAACACCTCAGAAGACTCACCACTTGATCAAAACCAATTTGTGATTTTCATGTATCACTATGCAAGCCACAAAATAAATGGTTAGTAGTAGTCCCACCATACCCCACAATATATTAAGTCATGTGGCATTTTGTTTAACACGAGTCTTGGGCAGGAGTGGCAATCATGGTAGCATAGCATTAGGTGGGTAACTATCAACATAACTCTGGTTAAAGACAAGGTGTGCTGATGGGGTACTATCATAGATTATAAGAGTTAGCAAATTTCATCAATGGGACACCTGGGCAGTATGGAAGAGGAGACCTTGGAGAGTGCAAGTATAATGTTTGAGTGTGAAGACACCTGTGACTGAGATGACAAGACTGGTTATTATGGCCTCGACCAGGTGTCTTTGGAATATTTTTTTCTGGTTACTGTCAACATCTTTCTGACTCAACTGCATGAAACGACCTGACCAGATATAATTGGGCTCTGGGTCATTACCTTATGGTATGGTGATATAATACTTCCCACTTCAGCAGATGTTTTGTGAGAAATTTTCTTTTGCACCTTGAAAGTAGAACTTACATAAAATGTTGACATGCTTGAGTAACCCATATGAAGCAGGTCAGCACATGAAAATTGGCACATGTGCCAATGAACACACACCCAGTGGCATGGTGGTAGTAACATAACACGTGTATATTGACTAAGGCTCACAGGACTGCAGAATACTTGAAATTCCTTTGAGGATCTCAGGCAGGCTAGAGGAATAAATGAATAAGCTGAGATTGCAGCCAAGTCTAATTTTTTAAAAGAGATCTGCATGTACCTCAGTCTGACCCTGGGTCATAGGCTTCTGTAGCACTGCTGATGGCAACCATTACATAGGCCATCCTAGCAGTTGGCTGTATGTTATTCTTAATGGTTGTATAATTGTTCATCTTCTCTAACTACAATATACATTTTACCTCTGAAAGATAGGCATCACAGAGGGCATGCAAGACTAGGTCTGAGATGGAACTCAGCTTATTCTGAGAGCACCTGAATCTAATTGTGCTTTTGAGCCTTCACTCAGAAGTGCCTGACAGTAAACTGCCCAACCAGACAGAAGTGCCTGAGAGTAAACTGCCCAACCAGACAAAGGTGCCTGACAGTAAACTGCCCAACCAGATAGAAGTGCCTGACAGTAAACTGCGCAACCAGACAAATCTACCTGAAAGTAAGCTGCCCAACCAGATATAAGTGCCTGCCTGCAAGGGACAGCTGACAAATAAGGATGCATGCATATGGCTGTGGTGCTGGATGCCATACTAATTACAATGTTGACAGGTCATCCATATTCCTTGCAAAGATAGCATCATTGATTAATCTCAGCTTTAAACATGGCTTCAATATTGCTGACCTTCTTCAGACAGCAGTTATGGGGGCTTTCCTCATGGATTCTAACCTGAGGGGTGGATTGATCCTGATACAAGTTTAGTTGATATGTTTATCTAAATCGTCTAACATACCACTTCAATAGTTTAGCTTTTGGATCAGTCTAATAAAATAAATTAGCTGGGTTTTCAATGTAAGCTAATACAAAGTCAGACCATTTGTTACCTTAGTATCCTAATGTTTCTGTTGTTCAACAAATGACTATAGGGTCATTGCTCTCTTGTGTCCACTTAAAGGAAATGTCAAACTCATTACAAGCACTGTAAAGCAGTATATGGCAGGTGCTGACTGAGGTAACAAAGCATTGCCTAATCCTCTGGAATAAAAACAATGAGACCTAATTCCTTCAGACATCAATGAAAAACTGGCCACCATAGTTAAAATGACAGCACAGTTGATCAGCTTCACTATCCCATTGACATGTCTTTGAAGTCATGTCTTCGGGAGTGGTTACCCCCCCCCATGCCCACATTTTATTAGGTAGATGGTTATAGCCCCCACATCCAATGGACCAGAGATGCTATCTCCCTTTTTTAACTGACCAATAAACAGATCCACATATCTTTCATGGCCTCATCTTGGAAGATGACATATGTTTTGGCTGTTGCATCTTGTGCGTCAACCCGGTTTCCCCTGTCCAGCTTTATAATTTTCTTTCTTCCTAAGTGCTTTTGAACAGCCTGTTTTACAGAATTAACAGTTGCCTGTTCTGAGAAAGGATTCAAGATCCTTGAATGATGACTGTGGATGTGAATAATTTCATTTTTAAAGATTGAACACCAAGTCTAATTGGTATATATGCAGCAGAAGGTGTCACAAGTTTCTTTCTTCAGGCTAGTGAAACTGCAAACCACCTCAGAGTGAAATTGTTTATTTAGTACCTTGGGTATGGGGATATAACTGTTTCTGCTTACACCTCCAATTTATTTCTAGGCATTAAGAACAAAATATGCCAGGAATGTGATTTAAATAGCAAGCCAGCTGCAGAAACTTGGTCTTGAGGACAAAAATGTCCCACATAGTATAAATACGGAGCCCTACTATTTGCCACATAAACCCCTTCTATGATCAGTCTAGGTTTTGTGTCTGCAATGGGTTGAAAATAAAAGTACTATCACAAATCCAAACATTTATTATATTTCAAATGAATTCAACTAGTAGTCTTGAATATCCTGATGTAACAATAGTCTTAAATGTCTTGATATACAAATATTGCAATCCAAAAGGTATCTGAATGAATTCACAAAATTATTTACTAAACCAGTCAATGAGCAGCTACAAAATCCAACAAATGTTTTAAATGAATAATTCTTCAAGAATTACATCAAAATAGAAATTCAAATCTTAGTTTACCAAAGACTGATAGATAACAAATATGTTTATAAATGCCTATTTATACAGATCTCAACCTGACCTATAAGTCACTAGTATGTACTGGACAATAAATCATTTCTAATGGAAAATTCCAACAAATTGTCAACATGTTAACTTCCAGAACATTCAAAGCTCGTAAAAAGGTTAGGCCCTCAAATTTTTTAATCTTGATTACTACTTAATGTCCTAAGTCAGGTAGGCAAAAGCTCCTTCTACAACTCTCAATCATGGACAAGTATTAAACACACAATAAAGATATACATTACACTGTCCTTAGAGCATCCAGGTTGACAAATCTGCTCCATGGCAGACCATGGTTTTTTATGGCATATCATAGGAACACATTCTGTAATTGGTTATGTTGTTGGTGAGCTGTCTTCCTCACTGTAGCCTTTTATAATGTTGGTAGATTGGTGTTTAGCATTTTGGTTGGCAGATTGGTATTTTGCTCTGCTAGCAATGTCTTTGATGGTGTCCCATCTACAAAACTTATCTCTAACTGGTGTATTGATTTCAGTCTCATATCTATACTATCCGACCACCACTCTCGCTTTTACCCCACCCACCCACCCAAAGCTCCCTATGTCTAATGAAAATATTGATGCTACGTGACTTAGCATGATGTGGAATCAGGTGGGACCAAAGCCTCCTTCATACTACACTATGATATACAAGTGAGGATGCTACATTCTGTTATGATAGACGATGGGATGTAATAGACTGCATTCAACTCATTCTTGATAAATCAACCAATCAAACGCAGCCTAGTATGTCCCATCATTAACAAATACAATACCACACAGATCGCACTCTGTCGTACACCATTTTTCTATTACAATCATGGCTGAATACATAAACTCCTAAATGTTTTGCAAAGTCATTGAAGATTTCTATTAAATCATGTCACAGCTAAATTAAAAGCTATAAATTTCCACTTATGTCCTTATATAATAGGAATCATAGACCTGATTTACCTACATTGAAATATAAAAAATATGATACACTGGACATCAGTCACTTATATTGTAATATAATAAATATTTACGATACACAGGACCTAATTTACCTATACTGTAATATATTTATGATACACAGGACCTGAATTACCAACATTATACATATTATGATACACAGGACCAGATTTACCTATATTTTTATAATTAATTGTAATACTTATTATGATATACAGGGCCTGATTTACCAACATTGTAATATATATTTTGATACACAGGGCCTGATTTTCCTATGTTGATATCATATTATGATACATGATACACAGGGCCTTAGTTACCAAAATTGTAATACATATCATGATACACAGGACCTGATTTACTTATGGTGTGATGCATATCATGATACATAGGGTATGATTCACCTATATTGTAATGCATATCATGATACACAGGGCATGATTTACTTGTGGTGTGATGCATATCATGATACATAGGGTATGATTCACCTATATTGTAAAGCATATCATGATACACAAGGCATGATTTACTTATGGTGTAATGCATATCATGATACACAGGGCCTGATTCACCTATATTGTAATGCTTATCATAATACATAGGGCCTGATTCACCTATATTGTAATGCATATCATGATACACAGGGCCTGATTCACCTATATTGTAATGCTTATCATGATACATAGGGCCTGATTTACCTAAATTGTAATGCATATAATGATACACAGGGCCTTATTTACCTATATTGTAGTGCATATCATGATATACTGGGCCTGATTTACTTATGGTGTGATGCATATCATGATACACAGGGCCTGATTTACCTATATTGTAATGCTTATCACGATACATAGGGCCTGATTTACCTAAATTGTAATGCATATCATGATACACAGGGCCTGATTTACCTATATTGATATGCATATGATGATACACAGGGCATGATCTACCTATTGTAATGCATGTCATGATACACTGCTTAATACAATACATATTATGACATATACTATAAACTATGCTCTATGTGAATAATTGTATGTTATTGTTTTTATGTCAAATTGTGACTTTGTTATAAAAACTTAATATTATGTTAATGGAGTGAGGACGATTGATCGGATACCACACTAATGGCAAGATCTTCAATCTGAGGAGATAGAAAATCTGAACACATCTTTAAATGTAAGGACTCATCATGGTCTGTTTGCTGATGGCTGTTCCATGAATGCCAAATGTAAATCTGACATGCAACAGAGAATGAACTGTTTCTCTTCAGCTTCTTTGCAATTTTGGTCTCACTGTAGTTTTTAGAAGACAGAGGAGATGCACCAAACAAAACAAGGAAAGCCTTATGTAGAGTCTACCATTACAGTAAAAGGCCACATCTTCATGGCAGTGTACAAGTTCAGTTACCTCTGCAGTACATTGTCACCATTAGTCCACATTGCAAAAAGATACATCAGGGTGCAAACAAAAGTGAAGGTCTACAAAGTCAACCCTGCTGCATGCAAGAGAAATCTTGGCAGTATACAGACACCATACCAAGAAATTAACAAATTTTCACATGGACAACCAGAGTAAACTGACAAGGATGAGATGGCAGGACAAGGTCATGGACTATGTTTTCACATGGGCAAGTATTACAAGCATCTATATTTTGCTGATAAACTCACAGCTGAGATGGGCAGGTGGCATTGCCAGGTTGCTAGACAAGTGACTACCAAAGATGATCTTCCATGGCACAATGACAAAGGTAAAACAATATCTAGAAAGAAATGTCTTAAAATAATGTCAGAAGAAACACTTAAATAATTCCCTTAAGTTGTACTTGCAACACTGCAATAATGACCCTGAGTTATGGAAAGATCATGCACATGATCATGGCATCTAGCGTAGTCTCATCCATCCTGGAGTTCCAAATTATGAATAGTTAAGAACCGCAGCAGTAGTAGAGAAGTGCTAGCAGGAACATCATTTGTTGATAAAGCATCACTAGGTGGCATCTCCTGTCCGATGTGCCACAGACAGTTAAGAGCACAAATTGATCCAATCAACCACTCATTTACTTTCAGAAACCAAACTACTTAGAGATGTCATGGTCAGCTTGGAACTAAAAAGACAACATTTTAACTGTACCTGTCATGTACTTACCTTCCATGTTTTCCAGGAACAATTGTCCATACATCTGCCAGTAGGGCATATAGACAATATTTTTTAGTAGATTCCAATTTGGCTCAGAGTTTGGGAATAGGTTTGCTTGGTAAGCAACCCCAAAACTTAGCAGAAATATTGCAAAGATCATCATAAAGAACATGAGATCCACTATCTGCAAGAAAGAAAACAGGACTGGTTCAATATTCTTTTGTCAAAACAGAATTGTTACTGAGTTACATGCAGCTTACGTGTTTATTCACTTTGTTACCGACATTGTTTTTCATTGATATTTTAACTACATCAGTGAAATAACCATGTTATGAATCTAATACAAGAGAGATTGTGAGCATTTTGTGTGTGGTTTGCACACTTCAAAAATATATTTGACATGAGGTGTTCATCCATGCATGGTTTAGTTGCACTTTCACTACAACTCCAGACCTGCCAACCCTAAAGCGTCATTTTCAGTAAGTCAGCCAAAAATTTTCAGTAAGTTAGACCAATTTTCAGTAAGGTGTGAAAACAATCTCATGTTCTGGCAACAAGTAAAATTGTAATAACCATTACAGTTTATATCCATGTTGTAACTTACAATAAATAGCTACTGATGCTTCAATATTTTTCTCTGTTCTTTCCCACAAAGAGTCTGAAGATCTTTCAGTTCCATTTATCTATTTACACTTTTATCCAAATAATATGTGTCCACTAATAAGTCAGCAAAACTAATAGGCAGCACATCAGCCCCCTTTTTAGCTGCTAAATGTACCAAATGGCATGAATATCCACTCAGATACACTGAGGGATTCACCTTAGTTATATGTCCAAATGCACCTTTATTGCAACCTGTCATCACGGAACCATTATCTGATTCAAAGGCAATACAGTTATTACAACTTATGTTTCTCTTTTTCAAATCATCATCTAATAATCTGAAAATATTTTCCCCAGTAGAGGCTCCATCACATGATGGAACTGACAAAAGTGCTTCAGTTACAACCCTGTCTGTGTTATTAAAATATCTAACAACAACTGGGTACAGCTTCTTAGATTCATTGCTACCATCAGTTGCTATAGTGAAAGGCTGGGATGAAATATTGTTAACGATGTCTTCCTGTATTGACTTGCACTGTTGTAATACAATAGTAGTAGTTTTTGTTCTGCCACACTGATAACTATTTGCTACTGACAATTTGGGAAAAATGAACTTGAATAGTTTAGAAGCATGTCAGATCACAGGAGTCTGACGTTTTATCAATAAAGTACGGCAAAATGTCTGACAACATGAATTACCCTTATTAATAATATATTAATATATATATATATATATATATATATATATATATATATATATATATATATATATACACACACACACACACAGAAGGAATGCAAGCGTGACCACAACCCTTCGCTTGATTCGACTTTTTCTCACGAGTCTTTTAGGGTAGAAACTGGTAGAATGAGCTACTTCCATCAGATATTGTTGGCCAGCGAGGAATTGTGACCATACTGGTGAAAATAAAGGTCAATTCGCCGGCTGTCTTTTGAATGCATATGTGTAGTTTTTCAGTCTTCTTGCGATTCTGAAGCGATAAAAGACTTGTGAGAAAAAGTCAAATCGAGCGAAGGGTTGTGGTCACGCATGCATTCCTTGTGTATATATATATATATATATATATATATATATATTGTTAAATGCTTAGTCTTGAATAAGCAGTAACACAGAAAGAAGTGAAAATAACAAGCTTGTAAAACTTAACAAACAATTTATTAAGTACAAATATTTTCATAAAAGAAAATAAATAAACTTAGGGTTTTAGAGAATCAAGTCCAAAAATAAATCCGAAAAGAATTCACAATATAATCCATTTGTGAAATTGTAAAAGTCCTGATAGTAAAATGTCCTAATAGTTCCAGGTTCGAATGTTGACGAAGTAATCCAAGATGGCTGATGATGTCACATGATGAAGTTAGTTCTGATTTTATTAAAGTCAAATAAGCACAAGATTTTCCAGATAAATAATACAATATTTTCCTCTTGATCCAAAATGAATTGAAATTATTTCCAATATAACTTGAAAACACAACTAGTAATTTAAAAGCCCAGAGATTCTACTACTCTGTTTGCTACAAAACACAACCTATATACTGATTTTCACGTAAACAAAAAGGGGTCACGTGATATTCTGAAAGGTCACAGATTGAACCCATGCTCAAAACATCACGTACACAGTATAATCTAGATAGATGTCCTTGGAATCAACCAATCATTTTAAAGGCATATTTACCAGCTTAGAAGCAAGGCCAGAAAATGAGGCCAACACCTGTTATTTACTAGTAAAGTAAAGGTCATAGAGATTTTCTAGAAGACTCTACCAATTAATGAATTTTAAATAAAAAAATGACAAATTTGAATCTGACAAAAATAAATAAATATTTTAAATCAAATATATGTAACACTATATATATATATATATATATATATATATATATATATATATATATATATATATTTATATTTATATATATATATATATATATCTATATATATATATATATATATAATTGATAAGGGTAATTCATGTTGTCAGACATTTCGCCGTACTTTATTGATAAAATGCCAGACTCCTGTGAATAACCATAATGGACACCTTTTTAACTTTTTTCTTTTCTTAGCAGGACCAGGTATCCGCAGGACCAGGTATCCGAGTAATGTTTTATACTTTTGCAATCACTGTTTCAGCTTTTTATGAGGCTGGTTGTCCTCTCCACCTTTGGCGCATTTTTGTTTGGAAAACATATTCAGACGACCGGATGACAAAAGGAAAAATGTAGTCTAGATCAGATGGTATAACGGTACCAATTGCACAAGTCCAGGTGGGTGGTGCTTAACACTAGCTATGATTGATGAATTATGTAAGAGTTGTACTTTCTGTTAGACTTAGAAAAAAGTTTAGCCTCTTGGCAACATGTGAATTTATGTTAATTCCTATATAGATCATATTTTGTATTTTTTATGATTTTATGAAAATGTCATAGACATGACTGAAAATAAATATGTTGTAACTAGATAACTCATACCCCTATCTAGTTCCAGCAGAGTTATCTCTCTTAAATGCAATGGAGTACCTGGTTTTGTCTTCGTCAAATTGACAATCTAACATTGTTCTCTATAACAGTGAGTGAGATGCACGCTAAATTAGGATAGAAAATATAGTTATCTCTCCAAATATTAGCATTGAGGTCTATGGAAAAACAATTGGTACCGTGATACCAGATGCGCACTTCTCACAAACAAAATGGGCTGGTTTAAAGCATCTGAGGTACCACTGTATAGTTAGTCTGGTTCCCAACCCAAATCCTCTCAGTCTATAAAACTCCTAATCCGAACATGGAGTCTAATACAAAAATACGGATCCGGAAATAACCAGTACAAAAAATATCCGGAACAGTAAAAAAACGTTCATATTTCCGTACTTTCTGATATCGTTCTGTATGTTCGTAATTTTAGTGTTTTTCTTGTAAGACTTACAGAAAATCATACGAGTTGGCAGGTCTGTAACTCCCGTTGCTGACTTTGTTTTCTTTAATTCTATTTTCCCTGAACGATAATCGTGGGTATTAACAAATCACTAGATATGAGGTATGTCAATAGACAAGTTAAATGGTACTGGTCTCTCATTCTAACCCTATCATTGATTTTCCTGCATATAAAATCAAAATACAGCTGACCCTTGATGTATGTATAGCTGTGTTCCCAAAATTAGCCACATAGCTCAAAAACAGGTAACTAATTTTTTTTTACTTCACTGCCTTTAATTATCATTGAAAAATTTCCATTAACTTTACTCCCATTTATTTTAGCTGTTTACAAATCTGAATTTGCTTGCTTTAGGCAAATAATTATGTTCTAGTCTTCACCTATAGAAAGTAAACTTCAAAAAATGCATGTGAAATTGCATCAATGCAAAATTCATGCAAGTCAGCATATACATGTACAATGGTGTCTCATCCATGATTCCAATTAAAAAGCTTGCATAGCTGCCAAACCGCGAGTTCAAAAATACTGACTGCTTGATAATACACACATGGCAGCTAAAATCTTCAGATCACTAATTTTATTCTTTATAACACAAATTACTAATTTACAAACTATTGTCTAAGTTTTAAAACACAAATTTGTAACTTTATTTTATCCAGTGATGAGTTGTAGAAATCAGCTATGACAGTTACAATAAACAGAACACAGATATCTTCTATAACTTACTTGAGAATGGGTTAATGGTCAATCAGCTATCAAAACACATGCCTGTGAATGTGCAAGACTGTGTCAGCGCAAATGAAATTCACACTAGGTATTTAATAACTTGATGCCTACATTGTACCTTGAGATAAAACAACACCAGAAATAATCTGCTAAGGTAAGGGAATATCTCAAAAAACTTAGTCATTCAAAATCTATATCTAAAGAATCACAGGGTGATATTGTTTTCTCTTTCCTAACAGAAGGTGAAGTTTTCATTAATATTATGTGACTTATATGCCCACTTTGCCTGATTGTAAAAAGAATTGAATTAAAACATTATGAAAGAATTTAATAACAAGGTCGTTGTATTACTATCAAGAAAAATAAAACCATTTGACCAGTGGTCAGTGGTCTTGATGGTAGCATGTACTCAGATTTAATTTCTACTGATCATAGGATAAGAATACATCACATGGTTTCTGAAAGCATTTTCGAACATACATGTTGCTTTGTTACTGAAACCAAAATATTAAAGAGCAGTTGTTAATGACATTCTTTAAAGATCATGTGCTGCAAAAGAAAAAACAAAAGATTATGTTCATCAATCATAATTTTCTCTTGTGGATAAAGAGGATAAAACATGGGTTGATCAAGGAATTAGGGTAGATTTTCAATTAATAAAACATTATTTTCAAAATGAAAGGATCAGATGCCTTTATTGTGCTTATTTCTTTTTTTCTAAATCACCTAGTTCAATAATTGACATCTCCATTAAACAATTTATATGATTATTTTGTTTCTTAATTTACCATTTCATAATTCAATGCCTATATTAAATACTTACCAAAACATTAATCACAATTTACAACATATACTTAGCAAAGAAATACTTTGATTTTTAGACAAATCTTAATCATACCACATTATATTTTTCAAGCCGTTTGAAATGATAACTTCTCTTTAGTTATAACCCATCAAAAACTAAGGTTAAAAATTAATAAAAAGAAAAAATCCCAAACTCTACCTATAATTGTTTATGATTTTAATCTCCTCTTTCTTTGTAAAGAAATTGGCAATATCATTGATCTTTTTGCAAACATAAATCTTCTCAATATAATATTTGGGTACAAATATTTAAAAGATTTTATTAAACATATGAAGTTCTATGTACAAAAAATATAATTTAATTGTTATTTTTATCGCTGGATGGTGTATTAAAAAAAGTACATGAAACATGTAATGTCTGCAATTCAACTGTTGGAATGTTGGCTGGTCCCTCTTCTTTTCAATAGATCTAAAGATGCCAGAACTCCATGCATTACCTTTGACAAATTGGAAGAAGGTGGGCTATATTCAGGGAGCAACAGCTATGAAACACCTGATTCAACAGTCAATGCACGGAAGGGCAATTTTTCTGTAGAATCAATGTTGCATTTAGAAAAGATGATGGAGTTTGTGAGCTTGAGTCCTTGCACACTGAAGCTTGGGGTAAAATAGATATGTCGCATGTTAGATGAGACTGAGGTTGCAAAGCTTGCTGAGATAAACACTAAATGCGGCTGTTATTATTCTGGGTTTAGTTTTCACATTTGGGATTGTTATGTCACAGTGGCCAGTACTGTACTGATAAGCTGGGATAAAGCAGAAATCTTTTGCTGTTCCTTGTGTCAGTCATCGATGGTTCAAAAATAGTACTGCGAATCCATATATCCAGGTTGGTACACTATGATGGGAGGTACTGTTGTTATTCAACACAAGTCTCTGATAGCAAAGGAATGAGAAGGATCCATATTGCAACAGGCCTGCATAAATCTGTAATGGCTATGGGCTGACATGGGTTTGAAGTGGTACCAAACTTATATACCGTAACTTAATAATGGAAATGGACTAAGATGGATCTGTAATGGTATCAGATCCATGTGGTTTTGGATGACCATGGGCAGACCTGAGTGCATAATGCCACCTGGATGGCATAGTCACCTACTGGCAATAGACCAGCATTGGTCTATAGCCAACATGGGTCCCTGCTGCATTATACTGGATGAAGGCCATCCATTCTTTAATGCCAGTATGTACGTGATACTGGATCACTGTAACTTGTCTGACCCATCATTAGTAGTAGAGGTTTTATCAACTTCAGTATTGGCTGCATTTGATCCATATATAATGGCAAAGTAGTGAGACCACTGTTGCCTTCATTCTGGTGTCAAGTTCATAATGCCAGGACCAGTTAGGGGATAGTAGATCACTGTAACCAGTTATTCCATGCATCAATTGAGACCATGTCAGAACCATTACAAAAGAATATGAAGGACCAGGCGATTTCACATTCATAGTACCCAAATTTAACAATGAAGAACTAACAAAATTTATTAATGAATATTTTTTCACAAATCTTTAAGTCATGGAGAAAAATAGTTATTCTCAAATATACCAATGACATATTTCACCAGGAATTGAAAATATAACATCAACGATTGCAGTCAAGCTTTATGTGATGTAATTGATGGTAGCAATCAAATCTTTCAGAATCTACTCTGGCTCAGCATGGATTTATTCTAGATATATTTACATCTCAAGTACCTCCTGGATATTTGATTGTACAAGAACCCAATAATTCAAATTATCTATGATGTCACAATCAACCCCTAATGCCTAACCCCTGATCCATAATGGCTGATCCATACCAAGTTTATAACAACTGTCAAAAAATGGTCTGTTTGATTTTCTTTTTGAAAATGTTTTCTTCACTTTCAAAGTTTATTTTAGCAGAAAGTTGTTCACTGGTGTTGGCAATGCTAATGGCAATCTTCCTTTCTTTCTTGTTAGGCCATGTGTACTGTCTGGTTAGGACAAAACAAAAACATTTCCACTCGTCATTTGCAAATTTCTTATGTATGGCTCAAATCACATCCCACATATTCCAAAAATGTAGCATCTTCATACAGCTTAGAGTAATTGTACTCCAAGTACTAAGACCAGCCAATAGTGTGAACACCTGTAAATACAGACAGCTAAACAGTTGCTGATAACAGGTGAAATCAGCCAAGAATTGCATACATTTACTGGGAAGTGGATTCTAATAACCAACACAAATGTTTACAATAAATACATGTATTACCTTACAGCATACAACACTTTTACAATTAAAAAAAACAATTATATACTAGGTCATTGTACAAACTATTAAATGAACATATTACGGACCAAAGGTAGGTAACCAACACATATATATAAATGGAATATAGAGAAAAGTTCCTTGTGTGAAAACAATCCCAAATCTTTAAAAATAAAAAATATGAAATAGAGACTGTGTATGTTCTCTAAAAGTTCAAGCAACTGTGCTAAAAACTATCTTGGGAGACTGTAATGTGATCATCGTTGTAATCATAAGGTACTGCCATTGGGTTAACTTGTATGAAGAAATAACAAAATGCCAGACATTTATCGTTACTCCACAACTGTCATTGTTTTCTTGTCTGACAATTTTAATAAATCATACAGGCATATTTGTACTTTTCTATTCAATTAATCATGCAATGCATTTATAGGGTTTGTTTACATGCATGACATATGACGATGAGACCCTAGCTAAACCTGAAATATTCAGGAAGTCATGTTCTATCTGTAAACAATTCCTGCCTCATATGATTTCAACATTATATTTCATAAAATATTACCATTGCCATACATTATATAGTTAGTAAAATTGCATATATTCTTTTATAAGCTCAGTCTAAATAAATGTTCCTTATAAACTTAGGACAATAAAAAAACAAACAATCATTCAATATCATTTACAGTCCAATTCAACTTAAGTAGCTACAGTCATTCTAGGATTCTAGGCATTTTGAAGCAATGAACCTCTAGGAAGCATTTAACAGTTTTGAGAGTCCATCAATCCTTGTGTCAACTGTCCCAGGGATACCACTATGTATTGCATTATTCAATGCCCAATCAGTAGGATCACCGGAAAAGAGCATAGAATTAGTTAATTTTATCAATGACCAGAATATTTAAGTCTTCTTCCTGAAAAAAAAAAACATGGCTAAAAACATGAGCCCAAGTGTGCGGATTTAACACCCACTGCTTACTCCATCAAGTCATTCCCCTTCAACTCTCGTGGAGGTGGAATTGCTGTCATTACAAGGAATTCCATGATCAAATGCCTCAAGTACAACACAACCTTCAATTTCTGCCACACATCGTTTGAAATAGTCCAAACAACACTCACACTGTTCCAAAGGTAGGTCCATTTTTTTCTGTCTCTACTGCCCTCCTCCTAGTAGAAAGAACAAGCTGACTGAATCTTTGTTTTTGGTGCAGTTTCCAAATCTTCTGGAGTATGGAAATTTGATAGGTGGCAACCTGATTATTCTTGGAGATTTCAACTTTCACTTTGACTATCCTGGAAACCCATACACATCAAAACTTCTAGATTCCATTCATGTTTTCAACCTTAAACAGTCACTTAACCAACCCACCCATAAACTTGTCACATTTTAGACTGGATTCTTCATAGACCTGATGCTAATATTCTGCAATCCACCTTTGTATCTCACGAACTTGCATCAGATCACCTCTGCATTATATGCCATCTCGACGTATCAGTCCCTAACCCTTTACCTTTATTTGTTACTTAGATAAATCCCTATAAGATAAATAGAACCAAATTAATGCATGACATCCAAAAACACCTAACAACTTACATCCTACAGCAGAACAACTCGATAAATGCCTGTGTTCATTGCTTGAAAAACATTCCCCAGCCACCAAATGCAGAGTATCAATAAAAAGTGTTCTCCATGGTATAGAAGTGTTAGGGACAAGCTTTGCACTGCTAAAAGACATCGCCGAAAAGCATAGAGACTTTGGCTTTCCACCAGACTCACTATTCATAAACAAATCTATGAGGCTGCTAAGAAGAACATCACATAGTCCATTTAGCCAAATTTTCCCACTACAGTACTAAAATCACAGATAGTTCCAGCTGCAAAGAGCTCTTCAAGATAACTAACAAACTAATGTCAAGGAACAAATGTACCCTACTTCCAACTACCTTCTCTCCAGTAGACTTTCTGGACCTAGTTACAAATTTCTTCCATGACAAAGTACAAACCATTAGAGATTTGCTTGACAACACAAATTCAATTGACTCATCACCATACAGTTTTGATACAGAATTTAAGCAACAACCATTAGGAGCATTTGAACCTGTCTCCATTGATTTAGTCTGGACAATTGTGATGAAGAGTACACCAAAGTCTTGTGAACTTGATCCAATTCCAAAATCACTGCTGCTTGAGTGCTTAGACCCAATATTGCCTTCACTAACTGATGTTATTAATAACTCTCTCTCATCAAGGGAATTCCCATCATTTGTCAAAACTGACATTGTAAATCCTCTGCTGAAGAAACCAACACTTGACCATAACAATTTAAAAAACTACTGCCCAGTTTCTAATCTCCCATTCATATAAAAAATCTTAGAAAAAGTTGTTCTAACCCAACTTGTATCTCATTTGAATTCAAACAGTCTTTCTAGCAATGTACAGTTTGCATATCACCCTTGCCACAGTACGGAAACTACTCTTCTGAAAGTATTTAATGACATTCTCTCTATTTTGGATAGTGGAAAGGTTACAGTCCTCACCCTCCTTGATTTGTATGCAGCATTTGACACTACAGACCATGATACATGTATATTACTTCACTGTCTCAACCATGTATTTGACATTCAGAATATAGCCTTACAGTGGTTCAAGTCCTACTGAGTCAACAGGACACAAATTTTATCGCCAAATGGAATACATTCTAGCTCAGTTGATCTATGTTGTGGTGTTCCACAGGGGTCTGTTCTTGGACCTGTTCTCTTCATTTTATACACTCTGCTACTCTCAAGTGTCATAGATCATCACCCAGTGTCTCACCAATTATACATTGGTGACACCCAAATGTACACTAGTCTAGCCACCCAACTGAAGAGAATAGAGAGGTGCATTTCTGATGTGAAATCATGGATGACATGTAACAAGCTGCAGATGAATGGTGATAAAACTGAGGCCATTCTGATCACAACACAAAAACTTTCACTTTCACATCCTTTACCTCAGACAATAAATATCAGCAACACTAATATTAAATTCATAGTCACTATGTAACCTGGGTGTTACTCTAGACAGTACTCTCACATTGCACTCACGAACATATGCAAGGATGCATATCATGAGCTGAGACGCATCAGTTCCATTCACAAATATCTTGTAGTTGATGCCACTAACACCCTTGTGTGTTCATTAGTATTTTCAAGACGACTACTGTAACTCAAAAATTCTGTCTGGTTTGTCACAATATCTACTTCAGAAACTTCAAAAAGTTTAAAACACAGCTTCTCAGATCATCTTTAGAGTATCACGATCAGAGCACATTTTCCACTGTTCTGTACCATACACTGGCTATCCATTCGATACAGAATCAAATACAAAGTTTGTTCCCTGTGCACCATTTCACTGACGGACTCCAGTCCAGCATACCTATCCGGCCTTACCCATGTGTATACACCAGCAAGATATTTATGCTCCTCTTCTGACAATCGTATACTCATTGTTCCCACTAAGAAAACAAAGTCATATGGACAACGTTCTTTTGCATACCAGGGCCCGGTGATGTGGAATGAATTGCCCATTGAAATTATACACAAAGACACAGTGGTCCTTTTTAAGAGTGCTCTTAAAACTCACCTTTTTTGACTGCAGGAACAAACTTAGAAACCTAATAATGTTTTGTATCTTATATGCTTTCAGCATGTTTTTTATGTTTTCCAATTTCATGGTTTTTGTTTTTTGTTTTTCTGTAGTTGTAGTCATATCATTATAGATGTTGTAAAGTGCTAAGAGCTTCTAAAGATCAGGTGCTCTATAAAGTCCTCATAATTATTATTATTATTATTATTATTATTATTATTATTATTATCTTGACCTAATCAAAATATAGTTAGTTACATTTAACAGTACAAGTTTTTAAAATATCTCATTGTAAAGTGATGTAAATGTAAATCAGAAAATATTTAGGCTCACCATTTTTTTGATCATGATGACTTTAGGTCCAATGTGTTTCTCCACAAAGAAAACCTGCATGAAGCGTAGGTAACACACAGCCAAGGTTATGCTGTAGATGATGCGAGCCCATATAAATTCATCCTCGTGCAGAAGACAACGAGTTATGACAGACGCCGAAAACAGCAAGTACATCATCAGATCAAATCTGTTCCAAATATCACTAAACCAGCTGTTGACCTTAAACTTAAGGGAATGTTGGTCTCTTGCTGCAACCTGCAAGAGAACTTGTGGTCAAAATACAGGATTTGGCATGAGTGCTAAATTCATACATAAGCTCAGTCCATTAGGCAGCAAAGTACAGAACCCCAAGCAAAATCATTGCACTGCTTGAAAGTGTGGAAACCAAGGTGGTTGCCTCATTTGCCTTACCCTAGTACCAAGACTGCATAAGCTATATGCAAGTATGTAGTTTTCTGAGAATAAAGCTAATATTAATTGTGAAATACTAGCTACTATTGTATTGCTAAGCTTTCTGGAATACTAAGTCACCAGTCCAAGCTAAATATTCTTTCCTCCAATTTATAGCTGGATGGCCAGAAATGAATGAACACAATCGCAGTCTGTTTCCTTATTCACAGCAAACATACAGAATATTTTCCTTTCTTATCTTTGAATGAGACTTCAAGACAATACAGAATGGGGTGGCAGGAAAGATTCTTTGCAATGGCACCAGATATGTGTTACATGATTAAAAATATTCCCACCCAACCCCAAATTTTTTAATATAATAACTTGGAGGCTTAAAAATAAAATTTCAACAAGAAAAATGCATAGAGCATGTCTGTGTGTTTTTTTCTGTAAGCTAGTAGATGGCCTGACAACTTGATATGCTGTAGCAACTGGACCCAACCAATAAATGAGTTTACTTTAGTGCACCAAAGGTATAAGGATAAAAAGGCAGTGAGATAGCAAAAAGGAGGTTCTCCAAACATTGTCCAAAGAGGAGTGATTAAAGTAGATGAAATATAAAGCAATAGCCCTTTACTTATGGGCTTACATTCTCTTAAAAGAAAGATTCCTCTTGGTGACAGGATAATAAGCTCTCAGAAATAGTGAGGGCAATCCATCTGGAAATGGTTACTACCAAAAAATATCAGAGGAACCATTGAGGGTGAAAGAGATTAATATAACCTTTACTTTTCTTTTTAGATTAAAAAACAAAGATTCTTAAGACAAAACATGGGCAATGAGCATGTCTTAATTATTCCCCAGGACTAGCGCAACTGAGATCAGGAATCTCAACACTACTGAAGGCATCTAATTCTTAGTCAGAAATCAAGGTTGGCAAAGAAGTGAAATTGGATCAATGTTACCAAAGAGCCATAAATAACCCTTGTCCACTGACAAGACATGAATTCCACTTACATACAAGGCAGGAATTTCAGTTCTTCTCCTCACTGACACTAAGGATAAAAGAAAAATTGTCTTAAGGGTAAACTTCGTGATGGAAATTTCACTCAAAAGTTGATAAGGGTTTTAGATAATGCTGAAACAGCATATGAATGGTTCTTTCCAGGCATTAATGAGTGAGATGCCAGTCTCTCAACCTCAAAATATCTGATGTGACCAGAAAGCTGAGCTACTGGTATAATGTGGAACCTTAGGAGAACTTGAGGTATTGAAATGGGCTGCCTTATAGCTTTTAATGGTTGATACAGAACATTCACTTTCCTTGAAAAGGAAGAGAAGAAACTCTGCAAATGCAGTTAAATGGGGCCTGATCAGATCAATGCACCAATTACAGAAGATTCTCCACTTGGGATTTTAAGCTTGAAAGTAAATTGCCTCCTAAACAAGGCAATGCATATGGCAACTTTGCTTTAAATTTTATCTTGGCAGATCGAATGTTTGAGGTAAGCTAAGCATCAAAGTGGAGAATATATGTTCCATTTTCTGCAACAGCAGGACTATCCTCCATGGAACTGTCCCAGGTTTCACTACCAAAAGACCAAGAGGACCACTGAACCATGACTGTTGGGCCACAGAGGGTTATCAGAATAAGCCGAGACATGGAAACCCATAACTTGGTGGAAAACCCATGGAATTATTTTGAATTGTGGGAAGACAAAACTGTACTGATGATCCACCTTCAGACTAAAGGCATCTTTCACCCAAGCCTCTGATCTAGCACTAAAGAAATATAAAGAGGGAGCTTGTTATTCAGTATCATAATCAAGAGGTCAATGAGTGCTTGTCCTCTGAAAAGTCTCTGTAACCAACCAGTGCAACCAATCCACATGGACCACATAGATATTTCTGGACAAGCTGTCTGCTAGAATAGTTCTTCTGCCTGGATTATAACAAACACAGAGAGAGACCTCTGAGGGGACCACCCATTAAAAGTTTCAGACGTCCGTGTAGAAGAAAGAACCATGTACACCTCACTAATGTCTGAGGTGTGCTACAAACAACACACTGTCCATAGTGGTCAAAACACAATGATGCATGATGAGATAGATACCTATATAGGTCTAGAAACACTGCTCATTTCTAGGTTGTTGATAGGGATGATTCTTCCTGAGAACTAACCTATTTGGGACTCCAGTGAGAAACCAATCCCAATCTGGTAGCATCTCAGGTGATGATGTAAAACCAGTTTTTAAGAGGATCTGAGTCAAACACAGGTCCTTGTACAGTCTCCAGTTTGCTAGAAGCAGGAAAAGGAGAGGACACAAATGAAAGTTGCCAGGGAATTCCACAGTTGTGTTTCAAGTTCCCTGGAGAGAGAGGTTAAGGTGAACCTACAATTAAGTTTTGGCCAAAAGACCTGCTATGAGAATCTGGGTGATCCTGGAGTGAGGGTGGATGGACACAAATCCTCCTTTGATTGGTGAAGCAATTTATCTCAATGATTCTTGTAACCTTCCTTTACTGTGGACAGGGTCACTTGTCCATGATGCCAGACCAAGCCTCTGGGGAAAGGGCTAGTCAGGCATCTACCTGGATGTTGGGAAGATTAAGACATTCAAGGTAAGGGTACTCCTCTTGAGAGCCAATTATCTCTCTAATTAGGGAAGTGGAAGGAGTCCAAAAATGTCCACCCCTGGTCTCTATGAATATCTCATCCAGAGCAAAATGGATAGGTAAGAGTTTTGAACTAGGATTGCTTACATGGCTTTTGAGGTTGACCATGCTGGAAAAACCTGCAGGGAGATCACAAAAATCAATCATAGCAAACATGGATCTTGGCTAGTTTAGACGTGCCTGGACCAGTGTTGTTTGTCCTTCAAATCATGCAATACCACAGATGGAATAAGACCTTAGAAGAACCTGTGTAGCCCTCAAAATCTTTTGTTGTTGTCCAGCAAAACCTTATAGGTCTCCAAAGCAGCATCTCTACAGAGATGGAGAAGGTCTATATAGTGTAAAATGGGCATGTAAAGTACATGACCTGCTGTTTAGCCCCCACTCAACAAACTGAAGGAGGCAGCCAAGCAGAAGGCATATGTATCTATTGTGACCATGTAAACCATGAGATGGGAGATGTGTCCAGGGTCCAAGTCTCAGGAGCAGCCTACACTTTCTAAAATCTGGTAGCCTCTTGACCCAGAAAACAACTTTTGATAAAACTACTAAACCATCACTGAGTGTGGAAGCAAACACGAAATCCAAAATGAGAATGTACCCATTAGGGATGAATATAGAAAGAGAGGGAAGGCAGGTATCAACTCAATCCCTGTCCTGAGACTGTCAACCAAACCCATGACCAAATTGGCTCCTATGCAAGTCCTGGTGACAAGTGATCAGTATAGACTTGTTGAGTGGTGCCCAGTTAGTGCCTGGTAGCCTGTGAATACTCACTCAGCAAAAACTGGCCTGATGATGAAGATGTAATAAAAAATCTTGTTTGAAGATCTCAGCATCCAATCCACTCTTCCCTACCTTCAGGAAGTTGTAACCTGCTCTTATCAAACAACAGCAGTGTCCCTTACTTTGGAAGCCTAAAGGATCCACCCCCAACAGGAATTATCAGCATTGGTTAAAGTGTAAGTAACTAAAATCTTTTAGCATTTTCTTAACCAAAGAAAGTGCTCCCAAACCCCATTTCACTTAAAGTGTCAACTTCCCTAAGACAGGTGGTGAATTTGGCCCCTCCTGTGAACAAGGGAGGTCATCCAGAGATGAAGAAGTGAAAATGAGACCCTTCTTCCTTTGTTTCTTTGTAGTGGAACATTAAAATAAGTCCCATACTGCATCCTCCCACATACATGTATAACAAATAGGACAAACAATGACACATAGTACATGATAAAAAGGTGGCTTTCACCTGACTGCATTTATCCATATCTTGTGACACATTTAGAAGCTCAAAGAGCATAATATCACAAAACAAACTGAACCAGAACTAAAATGAACAGGGAATACTTAATTATGCTGACATGAGACTAAGAAGGGTAAAATCAATACTGATGTAAAATGAAAAGGGAATGCTTAATAATGCTGACACAAGAGTAAAAAGGGGTAAATCATTACTGATGTACCTCTTTGCAAAGCAAGATGCAACTGCCCTTCAATGTTCAATGCAAGAAACACAGATATACACAAATAAAGTAAGGACTGAGGAGAAAATGACTAAAACAATATCAAAAAGGTTGAAAAGAAGTCACGTTTTGTTGGGCATCCAGACACAGCATGAAAGCCCCAAGAAACAGGGGAAGATACTCCATGTGATGGATATGACCAAGGAATTGGACTGTAGTTCTTTTCTTTCTGGCCCTCCACTTAAATATTGGAGTAAGGAATATTTAGCATGTACCAGGGACTAAGTATCCCAGAAATGTGTAGCAGTGCAATATATTGCTATTAATTTTGCAAACCACAATAAGGACAAAACAGATGCAAATATTCAATGCATTGAAGAAATTTTATATAAAGTAAGCAGAAATATGTTTTGTTTAACACATAATGTAAAAAAAATCACTGCTTTATATTACAAACTTGACACATTAAATCTAAGTAAGTCTGATATGACTCCCAGGATATGATATCCATAAGAAAACATCTGAGCTTAAAATTAAGCCTAAAATTTTGTAATGCTGCTTTCGATGAAAGTGAAAGCTCAATCTCAAACTCAAGCAGGGTGTTTTATGATATCAAAGTCAGATTGTTAAATGTACTGATTACGATATAGTGTGATGACCCCCTTTGAGAGACCACCTGTCTGGAAAGACCATCCATTGTTGGCAGAATGACTAGTCTCTCAAAAGAGTTTCAATGTGTTCTTGTTTCTATAAACAAAAATATTTTTTAAAGGTTTTGTGAAGAAAAAAAGTACATTTTAAAAAATTTGTCATGAACTATGGAAGGTATCCTTTGCTTTGTTATGAAAGGATTATTCTTTGTTGGGTATTTAAGTTTGTAGTCTGAGGCAACTATGAAATCTACAAAACTAGATACCCCATGAAAAATTAGAGTGAATTTCAGAATGAAGACAAATTTAGTAAAAATAGAATGCACCTGAAATGCATCAAAATATCATTCCCAATAATGTCCTTGATCTTGGTGGAAACAAAATATAATCCAAATATTTTCAGAAACAGTTGCCTGATCGTGTCATTAGTTCTTATAGATATGACCACATTTCTTCAGATATATTTATGATCTCTAAACTCATAAGTTAAGTCAGATGTTTGGTTACCATATCCGTATGTGCAGATGTCATTCAAAACTCAAATTTGTGTGAGATATTAAGGACATCAGTATTTGTGCTAAGTATGACAGAAATCTGTTACGAAAAACAACATTTAGAGACTTGTAGATGTCAGATTACCTAAATAATATTAACCGATGTCTCTGGATATTCCAACTTTATGAGATCTTGATTATATCAGCCTACTCAAATGTATTACAAAATACAGCCTTTAAGGTGGTAACAAACTTAGTATTTCAAACTCCAGATGACATGATTAGAATTCATTGATATCATTCATAATTAATCTCATACAACAAATGAAATCTATTCAGAATTAAACCTTTACTGTGGTAACATGTCTGAAGGTTAAAGTTATTGATGGGCACAAGATGCACTGTGTAACACAACAGACAAATTACAGAACAATTCCATCACCTGGCCTTGAAATGCATTCAGAGCCTGTTTTGCTTCACATCAAGAAAACATCTGCTACATATTTTTATTACATAATGTTCAATTTTATTAATAATCTAATGACGTCACATCATACAAATCTTGCATCACACAATGGAATAACACTTAGTCCTGTCACACAGCAGCATTATTTAGTAATATTAATTATTTAATGTTATCTGATGAATAGAACATAAACTTGTGTTCATTTTGGCATGAAATTTAGAACATTTGTTGAACAATACAGTCAATTTATTTTATACTACTGGTTGTTGTTGTTGTTGTTGTTGTAGGGTTTAATGCCATTTTTCAGCATAAGATAGGCTATACATGGCGGCCAGTATAATTGGTGTAGGAAGAACCCAAGAAATAACCACCGACCCACGAAAAGCTACCGACCACTTTTCTCACATACCCACATTAGCAGAGTCTGAGATTCAAACCCACACAGAGAGAAGTGAGATGGCAATGATCCGTAACGGTGAGCGCTTTAGACCACTCAGCCACTTGGGGTCCCAATACTACTGATAAGCCATAAATTATTAGATTTTCTGAGATAAAGAATCTTTATAATTCACTGGTGTGAAATATGATAATTTTTCACTTCCAGTGAATAGAAATTATTGTAATTATGGTCAAAAAATTGTAAACTACCGTATTTACCATATGTTTTTGGACCTTATGTTTTCGGACATCATTTTTTGGGAGGAAATATAATAATTAAATGCTTTGTAAGTTTTCGGATGCTGCTCCACTATAATTGTTTTACAATTTATGTTTTCGGACACAACCAACAAAGATCGGCTGCATTGTTTTAATGTAAAATTCACAGTGTTTTTTGTTAGTTTAACTGATACAAAGTTTGCTTCATTTGGTCATTTTCATCAGATGATTGTAATGCATTCGCAGCATCCCTGATGTATTCCGTCCAGCTGTGGTGGAGGTGGCTCTTGACAGGTTTATTGATGCTCACATCAAGTGGTTGAAACTTGGATATGCAGACTCCTGGTATTATTGCCAGCACAACATTTCCACGGTGCAACTGTTTCTTTACGTCATCAGGATTGTGAGCCCGGAATGAGTCCATAACTAATTGTGATCACTCTCTTCTGGTGAATGGCAAATAAATTTCTTCAATCCATCACAGTATTAGCATTTTGTCTAACCATACTTTCTCTTGAACTGCGATAATCAACCCTTGTGGTGCCTTCAGATATAGATTTCTCTTGCCCTTGAAAATAATCATCGGGGGTAATGTGTCGCCAGAACCCACAATGGCTAAAACGACAGTAGCATGTCTCTTCTCCGCTCCCATTGTACAAATCAAAATGCCTTTCCCTGGCACAAGATCAAAGTATATTGGTGTTTCGTCTATGTTAAATATAAATTTATCATCAAACAGCACCTACTCGCTTACTGGACAACGTATAATAAATTTTAGTGATGGGAATCGGTCAGAAATTCATAATCGATAATCGGTTCCCCTTAACCAACTGATCATCGATTATAATCGGTTACTAAAAGCAAATTTTAATTTTTGTTAAACAGTTATATCTTTGACCAAGAGTTCAATATATTTACAAAGGTACAGGAGTAATCTCTTTTAATGACATGTATACTTTAACCTGACAATAATTATTACATTATGTGTTACTTTTGTTCTACAACTTTGTTAAATGAAAGCAACTTTTCATGGCTGATCAGTCATATGTAACTGAAATACTGCTACAATCCCCCGAAATTCTTTCGTTCACATGTGATGTGTCTATAATTTAGAATTTAGAATGACATGTTTTCTTGTTTGTCATTGTTTATAAATACTACAAAAGATGTCGCAATTTGACTGAAACAAATCAACAAAATGTGTTTAAATGTATTAACTCAACACTTTAGCAACTTGACCATGTTAATAATGGCTATATGTTCCTAATTATGAATCATAAGGTTTCATATTTGTAGTTGTGATGGGAATTAATAAATTTCCAATCAACTTTAGTGGCTGGAAGTTTTACTAACCTTTGTGCTTTGCATACACCTAAAAAGTAATCTCCCTTTACAGACAATCGATTATGGAGTTCACAATCGATTATCTGCTCAACCAACTGATGATCGATTATAATCGATAATCGGAACAACACTAATAAATTTATCCATAAAAATTATTACAATACTAACAATAGTATGTTTCGCAATGACAGCTATCCAGTATATAAAGTTTTTATAGTGGTGGGTATTTTATTTAAACTTTTTATTTTAAAAGCTTGATTCTGCTATAATAAAAAAAAAATGATTTGTTGTCAGTGCAGACATTGTTACACATGAAACCACTTGAAACAGGTGTGAGTTATGGCTTTAATTAGAAACCATGACCCCTGCTTAATAGAAATAAACAATACATCAGAGAGTCTGTATGGATTCGTAAAATTCATCGGCATTGTGCAACAAAACAAACTCCTTATCCCTGAGGCATTATATACCTAGGTTAAAACATAGTTATTGTTCTACAAGTAATAAACCCCTTTGTAGATGATAAATATTGATTGTGGGTGATAAATGATCCATACATTGTGTGCTCTTTTAAGTAAATCCATATGGCTGCCTTTTTTTTCTGAACCACATGTCAAAGACATCCCACAAGTTATATTATTAACATATATCACCTAGACACCTTGAAATCTTTGACTGGCATGAAAACAATCTTTGAGCAGTTCATTGTTTTGAGTCGGATAGCTCTGATCATTTTGAAGCTGGCTATGTGGGGAAAAAAGAAGAGAGAAACACAACGAAGTCCTCTCTCTCTCTCTGAGAGTAGAAATAGACGTCGAGGAGAGCGGACGTGCTTTTTGTGTGCTCTCAAGGAAGTCCACTGGATTGTGAATTCAAATCTTGGATTATTTGCATTCACTTGCTGCATACAGGTATAACCTGTGAGTTAACCTGTGAGTAGTGTTGACCAATACTCACAGTGATCCCATATAGAATCATTCTATACTATTTTTCTCGCTACTTGGTAAATTTTTTGCATTTTTGTTATAACCTTTTTATTTTCCAGCACCCTTTTAATTATTTTAGTGCACTTTTCAATTCCTTTTTCATTTATTTATCTATTAATTTGTAAAACTGCTAGATTGCCCTTGTAGGACAAACTTGACGTATTTACAGACAAACAAATGGAGCCCATGAGATTCAAAATCTCAGATTTTTTCAACACATGCGTAGGAGGAGATCCAGGCAACCAGAGGCTAGTCATATATCACAGGGAGGGATGCCAGACCAAGGACATTGGTAACATAGAAAAACTACTGCGCCAAACAGAGGTTCTGATGTCTATGAAAGTCCTGGGAACTGACCTTGACGAAATTGACGGGCTTCAATATGGAGGACGTAATAAGTATACCCTGTACCCAAAACAGAATAAGAAACTTCTGCATCAGACTGAGCTACAGATACAGGGACACAGAATGAAAATTGTGGACACTGAGCACATCATAAGGGAAATAGAACCAAACAACATAGATGTGTTTATATCCGGTCTACCCCTTGAAGTTAGTACAATGGTCATTATAGACAAGTTAATGTGCATCCACAAAGTCAAAATCGCCAATGAGAAGAAGGCTAATTGCTATGGATTTGAGAGAATTCATAATGGTGAAAGAATAATTAGAGTCCCTATCCCAGAGGCAAAGAAAATACCGCCGTACTTTTACGTAATGGGATTTATGCTAAGGTCATGGTATAGTGGTTGCAACCGTGACAGGCCATGTCCACGCTGCAGAATAATAGGTCATGGCCCAAGGGAATGTCCACTTCCAAAACATCAAAATGACCAAAACGCAGATACATATGCGTCAAAGGTAAAAGGAAAAGCTCTACCAAAGGAGACATTACCACAGGAAGAAAACATGAATGAAAATCAAACAGAAAGAACGGTTGAAACCTTAGCGGAAGAGAACGACTTCCAAACACTAAAGGAAACAACCAGGAAAATTGTCCCACAAACGCCTCTAAAAACTCAAAACAAGTATGAGATTTTGCCAATAGAGGAGAAAGAAGAAGGTAAGGAAGATATCATATGTGATACTCCGATGGTGATAAGTGGAATGCATCCATTTACTTCAACACCCATACCAACACAAAGGAAGCGCAAATGTAAGACGCTGTCAGACTCTTCATTGAATGAGGATACAGAGCTCCCAGTTGTTGAGGATATACTAAAGGTAATATCGCCAGGAAGAATGGAATCAAAACTGCAAAAAAGGAAGATGAGGGAGAAAAAGAAAAAAGAACTCAAAGAAAAGAACTTATCTGACAGTTCAAGTGACAATCAAATTGACATAATACAGGAAATACAAGAAATGGAACTAATCGAGAAATGTAAACCCAAAATGGATGACATGAAACGGAATACTGACGATAGGGACACAACAGTTAGGGAACCGACCGATGAGGGGCCAATGCTCCAAACAAAATTATAATAGAAATATACATAATGTTAATTACAAACTTACTGCAATATATAATTAAGCTATTATAGGGAACAAGCCACCTGGAAAACCGAAAATGGAAGAACTAAACTTCCATATCACATCAATTAATACTAATGGTTTCGATAAGGAAAAAATTGCACAGCTAATAAAATTAAAACAGTTTGACATAATATTAATTCAAGAAACACACAACAAACTTTCAAAGACATTGATAGCAGAAATTGAATTGAAAATGGATCTGATAGTTGTCATAAAATGATAGTAGCTACAACAACACTAAGTAATAAAATTAGGCAAAATTGGGAAATTTTACAAGAAGATATTAGTTTAAAAGGGAGAGTTATACATTTATAACTTAATACACTTCATATTATGAATATATATTGTCCAGCATCTAGGGAAAGTCACAAAGACTTCTTAATAAATCTAAATAACTATTTAAATAATTTCTATGCAGAACATCTGATTATGGGGGGTGGGGGGGTGATTTTAACTGGGTGGGACAAAACGTAGATCGAACTGTAAAAGTAACAACCAATGACTTAGCACTAATGGAAAATATGGGTAAATTAATAAAAGGAAATAAATTAACTGATGTGTACAGATGTTTGAATTGACTAAAAATGGAATACACACATGTAAATACACGTCAAGGAATAAAGGGAGCAAGTAGGATAGATAAATTTTATGTAACTGATTTCAAACATAAAACATACAAAAAAGCTCAAATTTTAAATTTCAAAATATCAGATCATAAACAAATAACTCTGGAAATAGTGATTAAAAGTAATAGATGGGGAAAGGGAGAATGGAAATTAAATAATCACATTCTAAATGATGAACAACTTATTAGAGAAATAAAAGAAAAAATCCCTAAAATACTTACAAATGAAAAGGAACAAAATGTAGCTGATATATTAACTGATTGGGATAAATTTAAGAAAAAGGTTAAAAAATTAGCAATATATCACTCAACTAAACATAAACGGATTCAAAAAATGGCGATATTAGAACTAAATGGAGATACAACTTCTACAAGGGATAAGGAGAGCTACTCCAAACAATTAGAAAAGCTAGAAGAATGGGAGACGAAGGGAACAGAAATAAGGGCGGGTAAATTTCACCACTTATACAAACAGGCTAAGGAATTATTTAAATGGGAAGAAAAAAGGAAAGGGGGGAGAAGTTACTAGACACTCTAATGATAAATGGGTTGGAAGTGCCAACTAAAGCAGAAACTATGAAGGAAGTATAAAAATTTTATACAACATTATATACATCTCAAAACATAGACAATAACATAATAACACAGTACTTAAATTCAATACAATGTGAAAAGATTTCATCAGAACACAAAGAATTGTGTGATGAATTCATTTCTGTGGAGGAAGTGCAAACCACAATAAAAAGAACTTGCAAAAGGTAAATCACCAGGGCAAGATGGCCTCACGGCGGAATTTTATAAGAAATTTAAAAGTGAGGTGGCACCAATTTTAGAATGTTTATTTAATAATATGCTTTTAAAAAATGACAAAATGACAGACTCAATGAGGGAGGGCTTGATCACTATCATTTACAAAGGGAAAGGAAACAGAACCGACTTAAAAAACTGGAGACCCATCTACCTCCTCAACACTGATTACAAAATACTGAGTAGAATTTTAGCGAATAGGGTTAAACACAGGATAAACACGATAGTAAACAGTAATCAAACATGTGGTGGTAAAGGTAGAAGCATATATAACAATATACTTAACATTAGGACTAATATAGATTTTATAAATGGATCAAATTCGAATTGTGCTATGGTACTTTTCGACCAGGTAAAAGCTTTTGACAGATTAGAACATAATTATACGCAAAAAGTACTGGAAAAATTTGGATTTGGAAATAATTTCCCAAAATGGACTAGAATAATGTACAATAAAATAACTGCAAATGTACAAGTAAATGGTGCAAAAACAGATAAATTTGAAATACAAAGATCAGTGAGGCAAGGCTGCCCACTATCAATGCTACTATACGTAGTAGCGATCGAAATCCTGAGTATAAAAATCAGGAATAACACTAATATTCATGGAATCAAAATACCAAATCTAAGAGAAGAATTCAAGATGCTACAACATGCTGATGATTGTACAAACTTTATAAACGATCCGAATTCCTTTATTCACCTACAAAAGAAATATGAAGCTTTTGGAAAAGCATCGGGATCACAAATAAATCATGAGAAAACGAAAATTCTAAAAATAGGAAACTGGAGGGGAAACCACCCTGGATTACCTCACCACTTGATTAAGAACATAGTAAAAGCCCTAGGGATTTTCTTTGGGGTAAATGAAGAAAAGGAAAACTGTATAAAAGTTAAAAATAAAATAAAAGATGTAATAAATATCTGGGCACTCATGCCGCTTAGTCTAATAGAACGTTCACAGGTTGCAAAAACATATATATTCTAATTTGACTTATTTACTAAACGCTGTGGACATTAACAATAAAACACTAGAAACCATTGATAATGAAATAGTAGACTACATATGGAATTTCAAGACACATTACATAAAAAAGTCGACATTATATAGGTCTAAACTAAAGGGGGGATTAGCCTTACCTAATCCCACCCTAATAAAATGTAAAAATTTATTAAATAGGTTTAAACGTTTAGGCAGCACACCACAAACACCTTGGGAGGCAATATACAATTTTTGGTTAGGATTTGGCATGAGAAACAGACAAGACATATACACAAACAACAAATTGAGTAAGAAAATAGACACACCACACTTATATAAGAGGGGGGGGCTAAAGAAACTTTATATAGGTATAGAGACTACAAAGAACTATGGGCACTAAGTAAGGATAAGACATATGACTGGATTTGTGATTTAGATGCAACTTCAAGTAAAAATAAAGTAGAGATAGAAAATCCACATGTAAATTGGGCTAGAGCTTGGAGGCATTGGTCTAACATCAACTCTCCTAAGGTACAGAGTTTCATCTACACGTACCTCCACAATGCATGGCTTACGGGCGAAGTGGCACTTAGAAGACGAATGATTCAGGCCCCTGTTAGCTACCCTCTATGCAGAAATGCCCCGTTCACAAAAAATCATATGATGACTCAGTGTGACAAAACAAAGGAAGAAAGGATCAAACTTATAATTGAAATAATGAAGGTAGACAAGTACGACAGACGTCAAATACTCTTCCTAGACGGAAACTTTAATAAAAACTTAATACGACAAATTACTGACTATATAACGAAGACGTTAATAAAATGTGGAACACTGATGAAGGTTAGGTAAATTTCCTATATTTTTTTTGTTTTAAAAAAAAAACAAACATACAAAACGGTTTTTTAAATTTTTTTTTTATTATTTAAAAAAATAAATAAAAAAATTACAAAATTATTTATTATTTAAATAATTATTTAATAATGAAAGATACTACATTAGTGTTGTTCATTATATAGAATTTAATTATAATACTAAATACCATCTTAATGGGGAAAGTACATTAATGATGACGCTATGGGGTTATATCACATGGCGCTACTCGAAATGAGCAGGCCTATGGAAGAGTTTGGAAAATCACCCCATTAGGGTGTTTTATATTTATTTTATACTAATTTTTATTCAGTAAATTTTAAAAGTTAAAATTAATTTAAATTAGGCACCTCTTCTTCTCTGGATACTTTATCCAAACTTTCTCTTTCATGTCTAGATCCCCACTAGACATGATACCCATTAAAGGATAAATTGTAAAAAAAACTTTTAGAACGTTTCTTAGATTAATTAACATAAATAAATAAAGGAAGACCCTAATTGAGTCAGGAGCTGTATAACCAAATAAATTTGTACAGACCCTTACTCAAGGCAGGCGGACCTAGACTATTAAATATTATTAGAAAGTAAATTGGTGTACATTAAATCTATAATTAAATACACTTCAATTTACACAAAATTCAAACTTTAACTAAAATTTATTTAAATAAAAGATTTTAAGTGATAACCCATTTAGAGTTATCAAAAAGTAAGACAACTGGTGGAAAAATTTGAACGGAAAAGGCTATAGTTACAAAAACACAAAGTATAGACTTATATATAGCAACATACAAATAGCACCAACACAAATAGCAAACACAAGGATAATAGGGGACCACTAGCCATGGTCAAATGATAAAATAAAGTGGAATACTAATTTGTGTAGGTCAATTCCCATCTAGTAATGTCCTACTTAAATAACACTAGGGAAAGAAAAAAATACCCCTTTTCAAACATATAATCCCAATGGGAAAAATTAAATGGGGAATTAAATGGAAAAATAAAAAACTTTCAACAATATATTAGGGGGGAACACACATAAACATAAAAACATTTTTACTTTTTTTTTTGATTGGGGAGAAGGGGGCACATGTACTGCCCCCCCCCCAAAAAAAAATACACAACGAATCAGTTGCCTTTATTTATAAAAAAAAAAATTTTAAAAATGCCAATATATTAATTTCGTCAACTCGTATATTGCAACTTGTTTGCTTTTTATTATTCACTTCCTAGGCATGCATACAACACTTAACCCTATGGAGCCTCTCACAATGGTCCTCTAAAACTAGCCATCATACATATACTGACATTTCTACTCTTGATACTATAACTATCTTAAGAATTAAAAGTCTAAAATAATTTTCTTTAGTTTGTATTAATATCTTAATTACACAGAAATAAAGATTTTTGTTTGTTTGATTAGGATTTTTAACGTAGCTTTAACAATTTTTCAGTCATATCGCTACGATGTCTGCAGTGAGGCAGTTTATAGTGATGTCTAGCACTGAGACATCATGCCGCAGACATGTAGCATGAAGTCTCACCCAGTCACATTATCCTGACACCAGGCCGACCAGTCCTAACACTAACCTCTTTATGCTGAGCGTCAAGCGAGGCAGCTGTTAGTACCATTTTTGTAAGTCTTTGGTATGACTCGGCCGGGGATCGAACCGACGACCTCCCGCTTCCGGGGCGGACGCTCTAACCACTAGGCCACCGAAGCGGTCAGAAATAAAGACTGTGTGCATTTGTAATATAGATTTTAATTATCACTGATTAGCAGAGGGTTAAACTAGATTGCAAGATTACTATTATGGCAGTTCTTTTCGAAAATACGCACACAATCGTGGATCTGATACATGTGTAACTGTATTTTCAGATGGATGGATATGTATCATAGAGACAAAACAGGCAGTTAATGCCTGCTTTTCATTCATTATTCCTTCCGTGGTGTTAAACAAAATACTTGTTTAACTTCATGGAAGCACGGTGTCATGTGAGCTAGCAGTAACTTTGTTAAGGTGGATGGGTGGCTGGGGGAACATAAATTTATCTTCACCTGTATGTTTTCGGACATATAATTAAATAATTTAATATGTATTCGGACAACAACAAAAATAATTATTTGCTGCCATCTGATAACATACGGTAAATACGGTATGCTCAGATGCTTATGTAGTCTACAGGTAAGTATAGCTGCCTCAAACTCCAACAAGGCGCAAATAATGTTTTCTTAAGTTTTTTAATGTGCTGTTTTACCTTGAATTTGTCAGGAGAATTGTTAGCACTTTTATTTTCTGTGCAATATGCACAAAACAAAGCAGAACATAAATGGTAAACGACTGAGAACCAGTAAGAAATATAATGTAATGTATTATATATATTGCTAGCTAATACAATGGGCATAATGTAACAAGAAATTTTACTTGTTATGAGTGAATAACATATATTTAATCTCTTCGATGGAAGCCACATGTGAAAATACTGAATATTTCACCCACACGATAAAATATATTGATTATTCACTGATTTGAAGCAAATATCCAATGTCCTTCACTGCCAGCCTATCATTGCATATATTATTACTCAAGTTCTTTACTAAATTTCATAGTAAGTACATCCTCATGCAAGATCCTCTATGTATTATATAAACTGTTAACCGCTCCGGTGGCCTAGTGGTAGAGCGTCCGCCCCGGAAGCGGGAGGTCGTCGGTTCGATCCCCGGCCGAGTCATACCAAAGACTTACAAAAATGGTACTAACAGCTGCCTCGCTTGACGCTCAGCATAAAGAGGTTAGTGTTAGGACTGGTCGGCCTGGTGTCAGGATAATGTGACTGGGTGAGACATCATGCTACATGTCTGCGGCATGATGTCTCAGTGCTAGACATCACTATAAACTGCCTCACTGCAGACATCGTAGCGATATGACTGAAAAATTGTTAAAGCTACGTTAAAAATCCTAATCAAACAAAATATAAACTGTTTACTGATATTAAACTTGATGGTCAAAAATATACCATTAATTTAAGCTAATATAATGAGTTGTCTGTTTGTGATAAACCTCAAACCTGTCTGAATTCTTCAATCAACATGGTCCCTGTCCATCCCCATGTGATGTACTCCAGTAGTGAAGGCTTATTGGGGTATAGATCTGTCAGCACAAAGTAGGTAAATATGCCAAGGAAGCTCAAGTAAGAGATCTGAAATGAGAAAATGATTTACATGTACGAGGTAAATTATTGTTTGATTATTACTACATAATAATACTTATTACATACCAAATTAATCATGCATGCTTTATCTGGTGTTTGAATCACAGCTTTTCAAATCTGTTATTTACTTGTATCTCACCATTCAGATTGAAACTATTTAGGTGTAATTTTTATCTTCATGTATCAAACTTTTATCAAACCTTATTCATTTTGAATTTCATTCACACAGTAAAGCTAAAAATATTTTTAAAAAGTATACAAGAAGGGATATGCAATAACAACAAAACCATATTTATGTCTTGTTGGGTGAAAGAACTCAACTGATATGGCTTATGATCATGGTTCTGACATAGCTCAATGCCACATAATTGGCCTGATGGTTCTGACATATCTCAATGCCACATCATTGGCCTGATGGTTCTGACATAGCTCAAGGCCACATCATTGGCCTGATGGTTCTGACATAGCTCAAGGCCACATAATTGGCCTGATGGTCCTGACATACATATCCAAATGCCACATCATTTGCCTGGTTCTGACATATCTCAGTGCCACATCATTGGCCTGATGATCCTGACATATCTCAATGCCACATCATTGGCTTGATGGTTCTGACATAGCTCAAGGCCACATCATTGGCCTGATGGTTCTGACATACCTCAAGGCCACATCATTGGCCTGATGGTCCTGACATACATATCCCAATGCCACATCATTGGCCTGGTTCTGACATATCTCAGTGCCACATCATTGGCCTGATGGTCCTGACATACATATCCCAATGCCACATCATTGGCCTGATGGTCCTGACATATCTCAATGTCACATCATTGGCCTGATGGTTCTGACATAGCTCAAGGCCACATCATTGTCCTGATGGTCCGACATACGAATCCCAATGCCAATGCCAAATCATTGGCCTGATGGTCCTGACATACATATCACAATGCCACATCATTGGCCTGAGGGTCCTGACATATCTCAATACTACATCATTGGCCTGAATGCTCTGACATATCTCAATGCCACATCATTGGACTGATGGTCCTGACATATCTCAATGCCACATCATTGGCCTGAAGGTTCTGACATATCGCAATTTCACATCATTGGCCTGAAGGTTCTGACATATCTCAATGCCACATCATTGGCCTGATGGTCCTGACATATCTCAATGCCACATCATTGGCCTGAAGGTTCTGACATATCTCAATGCCACATCATTGGCCTGATGGTCCTGACATATCTCAATGCCATATCATTGGCCTGAAGGTTCTGACATATCTCAATGCCACATCATTGGCCAGATGGTCCTGACATAGCTCAAGGCCACATCATTGTCCTGATGGTCCCGACATACGAATCCCAATGCCAATGCCACATCATTGGCCTGATGGTCCTGACATACATATCACAATGCCACATCATTGGCCTGATGGTCCTGACATATCTCAATGCTACATCATTGGCCTGAATGTTCTGACATATCTCAATGCCACATCATTGGACTGATGGTCCTGACATATCTCAATGCCACATCATTGGCCTGAAGATTCTGACATATCGCAATGTCACATCATTGGCCTGAAGGTTCTGACATATCTCAATGCCACATCATTGGCCTGAAGGTTCTGACATATCTCAATGCCACATCATTGGCCTGATGGTTCTGACATAGCTCAAGGCCACATCATTGGCCTGATGATTCTGACATATCTCAATGCCACATCATTGGCCTGAAGGTTCTGAAATATCTCAATGCCACATCATTGGACTGATGGTCCTGACATAGCTCAATGCCACATTATTGGACTGATGGTCCTGACATAGCTCAATGCCAGAACTAGCTGATTCTTTTGCCCAATTTGGAACAAAACATATATGCAGTGTTGTCATACATCAGTTATGTCTTGCATCATTTGATACAAAAAGTCTGTGCCATCTTTATACATAAAAAAACCTACAAGTAAATTACCATAAAATAATAAACTTCTCACATTATTGTGGAAAAACTTCACAAATAATTGTAGTAGCAAGTTATACAAAAATGAAATTTATCCATCAAATGATTGTTCTGTATCAATGTTAAGGGACTGGCAAATGTTGAGGACAGAATTAAGAAAAACATGACATATACTTTGACATATAAAGGAAAAACAAAACTTTGAAATATTCAGATGCAATTTAAAGTTTTCCTATTTAAGACAATCTGGTGTGAAGCATGCAGTTTACTATACATCTTATTTTAAAGATGAAACCAGCTTTTGACAATTAAAAGAAATTAATTAAACAAATTAAACTCCCTCTGCAAAAAAAAAAAACATTATAATTTTAATATGTTATATAAACACTTTAGAGAAACAAGTGCTTACTGGGGTTCCACCAGTAGATCAGTAGTAATAGGCCAATTTGGACCATGGTTAATTCTGACCAGGCTTATTAAGTCCAAATTACTGACTGATTCAATCCAGATTAAGGGCTGATTTGGACCATGGTTGATTCTGACTAGGCTTATTCAGCCCAAATTACTGAATGATATTGAATCCGTGGATTGACCATATTAAGGGCTGATATGGTCCATGTTTTGATTCTTACCAGGCTTATTTAGTCCAAATTAGTGGCTTATTCATCCAGTCATCCAGATTAAGGGCTGATTTGGACCATGGTTGATTTATACCTTGCTTATTCAGTCCAAATTACTGGCTGATTCAATCCAGATTAAGGGCTGAATTAGACCATGGTTGATTCAGACCAGGCTTATAAGTCCAAATTACTGGCTGATTCAATCCACATTAAGGGCTGATTTGGACCATGGTTGATTCAGACCAGGCTTATTCAGTTCAAATTACTGGCTTATTCATCCAGATTAAGGGCTGATTTGGACCATGGTTGATTAATACCTTGCTTATTCAGTCCAAATGAATGGCTGATTCAATCCAGATTAAGGGCTGAATTAGATCATGGTTGATTCAGACCAGGCTTATTAAGTCCAAATTACTGGCTGATTCAATCCACATTAAAGGTTGATTTTGACCATGGTTGATTCAGACCAGGCTTATTCAATTCAAATTACTGGCTTTTTCATCCAAATTAAGGGCTGATTTAGCAGAGGGGGAGAATCGTACAAAGCTATAGAGGCATCGATTCGGTAAACTGAGGCTTCCTTGTAAATCGTAAAAAAGAAAGCGTAGATTTGGCAAACCTAGGCTTCCTCGTCAACGCCATGGTCATTGTCGCCGCCCCCTCTGCTGCTATGGGTTAACAATGAAAATCACTACGATTTCACAAACAGAACAATTTGTAGGACCTCATCTTGTAGATCAATTAGATTATTGGACTGGTCAGTGAGTCTGAAATTAATTCTTGTTAACGAATTATTATGACAACGCATATAAACTGGATTAATTGGATCCTCAATGATTAGAAACCCTGGAGGAGCTGTTGGTGCAAATGAATATAGAATATATCCCTGCTGAGCTTGATTTGATCGCTCAAGATTTATTTGATAGCTGCCTTCGATAACATCACATACTAAATTCAATGCAATCACCAAGGATATATTCACATTTTGGGGGGCGATATGCCTACCACCGCCGTCTGTGTCATTATATTTGAGGATAGTTGTCTGTGGTTGTGGTATTTTTTTTCCATGTGGCAAATATTTGTTGAAAATACTCATCAAGGAGATAATTAACAAATTTTTTAGTTCATTTGTATTATAACCAGGAAACTTGAAATCGAATAAATCAGTTTCTTTGAAATTGTTACCAGTTAGGAATTTTTGTTTATCCCCGCTCTTATCATTAATTATTACTTGAATTATTTGTTCAATGATATATTCCATATCGGATACAAGCTGATTTAATAACCTGTGTTTTAGGATCTCATCACGTGGTTATGTTATATCAGAGAGATGCTCCTGGAAACTCCGTCGAAGTCGTTCTAGTTGTATTTTATGTAACTGATTAATCTCACAGAAATAATCAACGATGTTTTTTAATGTAGATGCAATGGTAATGAATGAATCAAGTGTTTTCTCAAAAACAAAATCCCATTGCAAGGTGTGTGATCGGTAAATATAAATCTATCGGTTGATTTAGCATTTTTTATACTATACAAATCATCTCGGTTGATGGGTTGATTTCATAACATGATTTTTCATCTGCGATATAATCAGATTTTTTGGGTTTGGGTATTTGATAAGATGTCCCAGGTGGGTTGTCAGACCAGCCCAATATTGTTCTTATCGAACTCTGATAAATATCTACGACATATTCGAGTGAGTTTATTTCAATCGCAGATGATAATGTCGGCTTGTGGACTGTTATAGCAATTTTCGATTCTTCTGCTCCAGTAATAGATTTTATTCTACGTGCTAATTCAGCATTGATTTGTTCGATTTGGTATGACCCAGATGGTATCGAAACAACGTTCAAGTCTGGAGTTCCATCGGGTTTATTCTTATTCGCGAACACAAAAGAATTATTCGGTTGTTGACCACCAAATGCTACCGATGTGATATTAGGACAACTGTGATACATTCATAGTTTTGCTAGCACTATCTCCTTCAATGGGAATCGGAGTAGGGAAATTAACACTGAATTCAGGATTGGTTGAGGTTATTGATATCATGCTTGTTTTCACCGGTTCGGTATTTTCTACTATTCGTTGAAGTAGTTCTTGTGGTGTTGTCATTGTTATTATTATTGTCATGCTCTAATTCTAACATAGTTGACTCGTATAACTGAACTATTCTCGAAAACTCAGCCTCAGTTATTTTCGTGTCGTTGATCGACGATGAAATTAACTAAGATAATTGCGAATGTGCATGAAATACCGCAGCATATCTAACAGTGTAATCGTGTAGTTTTTGTTGAGAACACAATATTTTTTTTGCTATCGCGTTGGCTATTCTTGTGATGGTTGACACCACAGCTATAAAAACCTGAATAACAGCCGGAGCTGTCTTTGTAACTGATGATATAGTAATACCAGCGCCGGAAACTACACCAGACAGCGAGTACACAGCTACATCAATGGCGGTATTTTTTCATTTTTGTTCGGTACTCCTCAGAAAGAGTTTTGAGTTTTGTTGAAAATTCTCTGACTTGATCATAGCGGTATTGAGATACTGAAGGTACCGTTGATGACGACATTTTATTTCCAAATCAGTTTGCAATTTCAATTTAGTTGTTTACTCAAATCCGCTACGAATTCTACATACCATGTTACTGAAACCCTAGCCAAATTCTTATCAGTGGATGCTATCGTGAACTGTTCAGTTGTATCCTTGTCGATGATCATTGATATTGTATTGTTGACCCCAGATGAACTCGACGATGATATATTAAATTGAGTCAGTGTCACTAGTGTTAATCGATAAATACCCTTAACGGTCGCAGTGATACTTAGTATATTGTATGTAGGAGTCCACGCAAATGATCCATGTTGGATCGTGTATACTACGTTGTTGGTTTTCTCATGAGGAACTTTAGTTTTTGCAATAATTGTTATCATCCTCGAAAAATCATTTTTGATTGCCTCGAAGTTTTTCATCTCATCGATGGATTTTTTTAATATCCGGGAGTTTTATGTCAATTTTATCCAACGTGGTTGCAAAAAATTTCTCAATGATATTTTTATGAAATGATGTAAACTTTTTAACGTGATCTTCATATCTAGATTGAAGTGTTGTAAGCTCTAACATAGAATCTTTTATCGTTGTGAGCTTCGGTGTGGTCACCGGTGGATTTCCAAGGAAATCTAATAACGACTTGTCAATATTGTTAATTCTATCCACAATAGTTGAAATGAGTACACCCGGTTTGAGTTTACCCTGATCGGAAAATAATGCAACAGCATTTTCGGTTACGCCGCTTTGTTTAACTAAAATATCATCCAGGGAAATATTACTAGTTTTCAATTTACCCTGACGATCTTGGAATATAACTATTTCATTGGGATCAACACTTGCTAAGTTCAATGTTTCAGCTATTTCATCTTCAATTTTTTTTTATATCACCGGTTGTAGTGCCATCGGGTTTCTTCAGCGCTGATAAAGATCTCCCCCAAATATCAATCAATATAATCTCTCTCTAAAAAGCGATTACTAGTGTATTCATTTACGACAACATGTGGTGGTTTTCCAGATGTTGAAATAGCGTCAAGGACATTTAATACTTCGTTGCCGCATATTGGTGGATCATTTAGTTGTTGTGTTGGTAGCGTAGAATACCAATGAGGGATGTTTAAGCGGTTTATATAACGCATAAATTCCTTCGGTGGCGCTAACCCATATGAATTGAAATAAATAATCACGCGCGGATCAGTTGCGTATGCAACCCAGTGAGTACCAAGTCCTGTGCTGTTATCAAGATTAATAATACCGGTTTCAACGCTGTTTGGTTGTGTCGGCAACTGATCTTTCATAAAGATACCTCTGAAGTTTTTAATCGATAGTTTTTTAGCGGCATCTAGTAAATCAAAATTTGACAATGCAGTCAAAGACTCTCCATCTAGTAAACTGGTCCTGGGATTCTCAGACCTTTCCCGCTGTACCATGAATATGGGGTTCCTGGTAGTCTTAGACCCTTTCCCTTTTTTATATCCCTTCCCAGTTGCTTTCATTAGTGCCATCCATGCCGCGGTACCAATGGCCCCTAACGCCGCCGCTTTAGCCACCGCTGGGGCCGCTGCCGCAATCAACGCTGGAATCGCAGCTAACAATGGGAATATACCGCCTGATTTTATCATGTTTTTAATCGTGGCTGCAGAAAGAGTGATCTGAACAGCTTTTTTATCTTTGAAAGCATCATTGAAGTGTTTTACTTGACGAGTTGTCAGCGACAATTTATTCGCCCCGCCAGTCATCTGATTGGGTTTCAGTGTTATTGTGGTTCCGCATTTTTTAGCTGATTCCGATTGCAATTTCTTGAGTTGACCGGGAGTTAACGTAACACTAATATAACTGTATTTCATTATACAATACTAGATTGATCTAATTGTTAAATGTTTTCCACTGGTGCATCTATCACTCTCATTCTTCCGCCAACACCTTCGAGTAGCATTGATTTGTCGCTGAGAATGACAGCAACCGCTCTATAATTCGGGATAAGGACAACACCATGTGCATCAGTCGGACGAGTTACACGGGCTCTAAAGTGCATATCAACGACAGATTGTCTTGTTAAATCAAGATGTTCTAACAAAAAGTAATAAATCGGATACAGATATTTAAAATCCAATTGTGATATTTGTAGACCAGTATCGATGTTTTGATCGTGCGCCATATATGTCAACAGATGATGATACACGCGGGCGATATGGTTAGTGTTGTAATTAAGTAGTATATCCTCGGATGGTTCCTGTTGTCCGTTTATTCTCAGTGAGACTTCATTAACGCCTAACTGGTCAAATATCATATGACTGCATTGTTGATTGTCTAATCACGTTCTATCTTGTAGCGCAATAAATATATGACGTTGAGCTGAAACACCTTGTTTTGATGCTAGATGCCATGTAAGTGTACCATCAATATTAGAATCTATAGTATCTGTGGTCACTGATAGCCAACTCAGCAATGACTTTCCTCTTTGGTCCATAAATGATAGTAATCGCTCCTCTGTGGTGATTGATGGGGTAAACACTGGCATCCATAATGATAGTTTTGTTAAAACGACTTTACCGGCAGAAACAAGAACACTGCACCAGATTGCATTATGATCAGTACCCTTTCACACGAGTACTACCGTATGCTTTGATTCATAGATAACTTTTCGGATGTTTCTACAGAATCCGAAAATATGATGCAGTGGAATTGTACATGAAAATTGTCGACGTTGTCTTTTCAATGTTGCTACGCGTGTTGCAAATCCTAGTTTGTAATTACCATTAACACTTTTAATAACATCATTGGGTTAGTTGGTCTTGCTTCGTGTTCATCAGTATCATTTGGTTGTTGGTCAGATGCAGTAGCCACAAGTGTCCGTAATTTAGTATACTGAACGGGTTCAGGGTGATCAATAATATCCTTAGTAAAAAATCATAGATGGACCTGCCGATCTTG
This sequence comes from Unio delphinus, assembly GCA_029339505.1. Classification (NCBI taxonomy): domain Eukaryota; kingdom Metazoa; phylum Mollusca; class Bivalvia; order Unionida; family Unionidae; genus Unio; species Unio delphinus. The sequence goes on from JAQISU010000081.1 coordinate 9,814,967, forward strand.
TATAATCGTCAGAATATCTTGCTAACCCTATTATTGTTGTGGCAATATCAACCTCATGCTCAGTAGATTCAATTTCTCTTCCATTAATTATGTATCTTGCACTCTCAAATAACGCCATGATACCATTATTGACAAAACCAACTCGGATATTTTGGTCATCTGCGTATGCTGTATCATTTTCTTGTAGAAGTTCTCCTTCTACTTCGATAAACGCCTCACACGGTAGAAAGTATTTACTGGTATCGTGGACCTGAAGTTTAATTCTTGATCGAAGATCCGGTTGTACTGCATGACAAGAATTAAATTGATAATCGTGTACTGAATCATCCTTGCGCACTGGGGTGTCCATATCAAACGCTGGATCAGGCGACCGTTTGAACATTTTATTATATATTCTCCTTGATTTATCAAGGTCATTGTTGTCAACAACGTTGTTTTTTTAAGCCACTTCCCGCTATCATATTTGTGGTTATGTTATCTTGGGCGTTAGTCACCAGCGACGCTAGTTTCTGATCCACTGCGTTATTTATTATTTTACTAACACTCGCGGGCATTTCCGCTGTAGATGGTAACGGTAACAACGGAGTCGTCAATGGTGGTTTTCTTCGCCACTGAACTAGCGCTGTTAGTTTATCCCGAGCGGTGGAAAGTGCTTTTCCGACAAGATCTCCAACCACGCTAATAACCTTATCATGAATAACATCAATGGCTTTCATCGATAATTGTTTTACTAGTGGCGCTACTTTTGGAGCCATTCTTGCAAATAACCCTGCAATGGTATCACCGTGACTGTCTCCATAGTACACTCTATAAACTGGAAACCGCGAGTGTACTACATAGACACTGGTTGGTTTGTCATGGTTGTAGTGTATGATCATCTTATTTAAATGATATTTATCTAATGTGGTGACTTAGTCGCTGTAATAATCCACAAGATTTTCAACTAACTCATCAATGAAATCTCGATATATATCAATGCTCATGACACCACCTTGAAATAACCGCATGCAGACATCAGCTGCTTCATTAATTACCTCCGGTGAGTTATTTCCAGCTCGTTTTCCTCCAATGAGAACCTCTAATTGTGCTATATCACCAAGAACATTACCAGGACAACTAACTAGACCACTACCTGAAATTCCACTGGAAAATCTTAATCCCTCCCCGGTTGCACCCTGTGTATCTACGTCTCGATTTATTAAATCCTGAAGATATTTTTCATTTTCATCTTCTTTGTCTTGATTTATTAAATCCTGAAGAAATTTTTCATTTTCATCATCTTCATCTCGATCATATTGTATATACAATGGTTCAGGTGGTAGTTGTTGTTTAGGTTCTTCTTGTTTTTTTAGGTGAGAAAGATATTTTCTTTGAAGGTTGTTGTCTTTTTGTTTGCAATTTTTGCGGTTTTTGTTGTTTTAGTTCTTCATATTGTTTATTCACTGTACCCACCGCTTTGATATATTCTATGTATGATACATTATCCTTATAAATTTGACTTGTTTTAGTTTTGATTTTGTAGAATACATCAGCCCAATGAGTTATACTTCTAATATACTTATGATGTTCTGGTTTCAACAATTTTTTTCTGTTTTCATAAGTCGTAACAACAAGCGCATGAATTTCTGCTGGATCAGTCTTATCAATTGCTGCTAACCCTTCCTCGTAAAATCTCGCGCGCAAATCATCTACTGTTCTTTTTTATTCAGGTGGTTCATTAACATCAATATCACCTAGTCATTCAATTTCTGGTTGAGTTAAAATATCACCGTGGAGTTTTTGTACCGCTGGTTTTGTTTGTTCAGTTCCTGTTGCTATTTTTTAAGTTCACCAATCAGAGGCTTTTCTTTTCTTGGTTCGTCCTTGAGAATATCCCCCCAATATAGCTCGCTCAGTAGCTGATATTGCCCCCTTCGATACCGTGGTTATTGGTTTAAACAACTCTTCAGATCCCACAGCAAAATCTGTTTGTAAACTCTGTCTAGCTTGTAGTTTATTTCTGACAGAATCGTTTGGTATAAATCTCTTAATTGCATCTAAACTTTCACGAGCCAATCTAGTCGTTAATGATTCATTAACCATTATTTAAATTGTAAACAATTTTCCAATTTGTATCTATAAAAAAATTACTAAAACCGACCATCCGAAGGGGGATTTTCGTTTTGTTCAATTAACAATCATATATTTCTGATTTTTGAATTAATCGTCCTTTTTATTTGATATTCCTGCCCTAATTCCTTTCTTTTTTTTCCCACTATAGTAAATAACGGGACAAACTTACTGATGTCGTCACAGAATACAAGGGAGTCATGGTTAGAATTCTGAATTCGTTTAATAAGGGCATATTTTTGGGGTAGTACATATTTGTTATTCATAACGCCGTATTCAATGCATTGGAAGTCGGACATAATTTGATCACAGTTTAAACTATCTGATATGTAAATCCCCTGAGATTTTAAAATTAAAATTTCGGTTATAACCTCATTGATATTTTTAGAATTCATATTATTGATAATTATATATTTCTAATATAAAAAATATATTTTCCAAAAATGAACCCAGAGATGGGTGCCTATACATAAACGAATTGAATTTTTTGTCCGGTCTTTTTTGAAATCGCAGATCGATCAATTCCCTCTGCAACGTATTGAACAGAAGGTGGACAAATATCGAAATACCTACCGGCCTTAGCTATTGATTGAAATACTATTTCTTCGTTATTTGTTGTATTCTTACGGGTCTCGCTTTTTTCGAGTATTGTCCAGTCTTTCCTCGTTTTAAATTTTCACTTTGTGTAACAGCTTGTAGATTTGACAAAGAATTGTTCTTAGGATTGGAATCAATGTGATTGATAACAAAACCATCCTTGATCAATCTATTGTGACATTCAAATATTATTCTATGATTAAGATGTCTTTTCCCTCCAGCGGTAAACACCAAATACCCTTGATTATTCACAGCACCAACTGGTTTCTTCTGTTTACGATGTCTGACAATACCATCACTGGATGCTTCATAGTTGCTGATCACGGGATGCGGTCGGGATTCTTGGTTCATTTATATACATAATACTATTTGTCTAATTCATTGTTTGGTCTAATGATTACATTTGGAAATCTTCCGATGTAGTCTTGAGGAGTTCTTATGATTTTCTCAGTGTCAGTTTTTAGCTCTCTTATCGTAATAACGCTTCAACTCTCTATATCGATTACCACTGCAACTGAGACACAACTGTGATTTACCACTCACCCCTACCCCACATCTTATACAAGAAATCAGACCAAGACTTCCAAGTCGAAAACTTTGCATATGATACCCACAGAACTCCTTTCTGCATGATTTGTTACATGGGTCATTGATCCTATCATAAGCCATTTGCAATGATTCATTATAAATAAATTCTCTATTTAAATACTTGTTTTAGTTATAGCATGAAGGAGTTCGTGAGATTATATATAATTACACCTTGGAAAAATGCTAAATTCAATCTCGATAGAGTCTCTGATACACCAAAGGGCAAAATTCGTGATAGAAGCATGATAGATAAAATTCGTGATTGTTTAATGAATTCAAGCGTGATGGAGCATCTCACTGTTGGTCAACATTTCGAATCGATGGTGACGTTGATGCTACCATGAACGACAAAAAAGCAGCAGTGATAATCTCACATCTTGGGTGGAAAAGGTACATTTTTAGAGTGAAATTCATTATCCGCTCAGACACAGGAGATCGGATTATTCGGGATAAATACGAACCCATCTTGAAGGATAAAAGAACTGTCACTGTGAGTCAAAATTCCAAACCAGGAATTTTGACTGGGATTGACAAACTGTATTACGAGAGATCTTATCCTGTAACAGCAGTTGTTTATGGGATATATCCGCTAAATGATAAACCAAGCATTGAAAAACTAAAACCCATGAAACTGTCATCGTTGAATTGTGTAGCAGAACGAATAATAGAACACTTCACAAATGCGTTGCGTGGAAACAAACTGGCTGATCTAAGACGCAAGAGAATAAATGAATGGGAATTAACAGTTAGGAAGAACGGAGCAACGATCCAAGACATAGCCAAATTAGAAACATCATTAAGATTCCCAATATCAGTAACGACGATAACAGTATAAGTATTATACGAACCGAAATATAAGTAGAGAGGAGCTCCAATCAAAATTATTGATCATAATGAACACGCATGGACACCTGCAGTCCGCGGGATAGAACCATAAAATATATACCCGCAGAGTTCTCCGGAGAAGAGAAACTATTTGATTTTATTTACCAGCTGAGTAAAAACGATTCTGTATCAGTGTGGTTACTTAACTCCGAGGGCAGATTCGATCAATTTGTACGACCCAATGGAGAATTATACCATACTGAAACCCTCCATCACACAATGAAAATACTAGCTAATGGTTTCTCGGAGAGTTTCGACGATGAACAATTACTAACAAATTGCTTTACACTTCCGTCTGTTGCAGCTCATTTTGCGAGAAAGAGAAATAATTGGAAACCAACGTGAGGTGAGTTTCTATCAGACATCAAATCAAGCTGCATCGAATACAACCATGGTGGATTATGGAATACAAAATACGACCCCAAAAATATTATTTCAGTTGAAATAGTCGCGTGTTATCCAGGGAGTTTTCTCGGGTACGGAGAATACGCTAAGTACTTTAAGCGATTTGGACATCCCACACATGAGATGGCCCGTGTTGCTATTAATGGGCCACTGCCTGATTTTGATTTAACTGGATTTGCTTGTGTGGTATCATTTGAATTAGCTACAGGACTTCATCCGTGCTGTTACGTTTGGATTGGTAGACATATCTCTGAAAAACACTGGATGCCAATAGTGTTATTATGGTATATGATTGATTGTAGCATGTTAAAATTGTTGATTGTCAGTGATGCGATTATATCATATCAAGCACAAACTGAGGTCTGGTTACCACAACCCGATAGTCTAGATAGTATAATCAGCAAACAACGAAAACAGTTTCCCGATCTTGACGAAGAAAATATCGTGAAATGGTCCAAACAGTTATTTGAAGTTAGGAATAGAGATGCAAAAGATCTCGGAAGAAGAATAATTGGTAAATTTACTCAAGGTGGAAAATATGACAATATAAGATATTCTTCACGATTGATTATAGATAACGTCGCATACGATTTTATAAGCGCGGATATAACATCTAAGGGTATATACGTGGATCGTAAGGACGCTCTCTTGTCCGATGGAACAAACTTTGGTACAATTGTTACTTACGCAGACAGAGAAAATCTTCAGTATACACATTTGAGAGCATCTATGCTGGCTTATGCTTCTATCAATTTATTTTCGATGATAAATAGATTTCCTGACACTGCAGTTAGAGTAGCTACTGATTCATTTTATATAGACACGAAACACAGGGAAGAAGTGGCCGAATTCACAAATTCCGACGAGAGTTGGGGGTCATGGAGAATTAAGCGGGAAATACCGTGTGATTATTCCAAATCAGCAAATGTTATGATTGAAAACAATTACTTGAAAAATAATCAGATATCAGAACTATCTAATGCACTGCAGATATCTGATCCAATATATAGATATAAAACAGTATATTTAAATGGATGTGGCGGGTCAGGAAAGACAACTCGTGCGATTGAGTTATTTCGTGGGAAATCAAATATGATTGTGTTAACACTGACACACAGACTTGCCAGAGAGATGAAACAACGGGGAATTAATGCTTGTACTTATCACAGTTTCTTTCCATGGAAAGGCGATGAATGGACTCCTGATCGAATGGGTGAAAAATATATTCCTGAAGCTGCTATTTGGGATGAAATATGCACGGTGTCGTTAGATGTATTACAAAAATTTCTCGATTGGTTAATGTTAGCGAATACAAAAGTAATAATGTGCGGCGATCATGGTCAACCACCACCATTATTGGTTTATCCCCACATGATTGGCTAAAAAATTTTGTAGACTATTATGAAGAAATTAACACCGATCATAGAGCACTTGATGAACAATTACACGAGTTCAAGAAACTTATTAGATTACAACCAGATAGAATTCAATGTGTGATAGCGTGTGAAATAATTTCAGAAACACCATTAAAAGATTTTTGGGAAGCATGGAGACCAAACGATTTGATAGTGGCAAGTAGAAAGATAGTCAGAGAAACACTTCAGATGAAGTTATTTGAATTGCATAAAGAAAAATTTTCAACACTTCCAGTGCCATTGTGCTATAGACCCAAGGATACACGAAAACAAGATATCGAAGTTGATATTCCAGGACAAAGTGAAAAACAGATTCGCGTGTTAAATGATATTGTGTTAGTTGATATCAATGTGGTTGAAGATGCATTGCTTTCTGATAAATCCCCGTGGATGCTAGGTTACGCAGCGACGATACATTCTTCACAGGGATTGACTATATCAGATACAATTGTTTGGATGCTGGATAATCACATCGAGTGGTCAAATTTAGTTTATCTTGCAGTGTCCAGAGTACAAAGAATAAATCAGCTTCGAATAGTTGTTTTAGATGATAACGACATTACAATAAGTGATATTGTCAGCGATGATATAATCAGAAAAAAACTTTCTGGTTATAAACAGCAGGATAAAAAAATAACAGAGAATTTGATAATGATGCTGAATTAATAATTACACTGAAGCAACAACAGAATAATCACTGCGCGAGTTGCAATTGTATAATGCGTTGGTGCCGGTCGGATAAAGATCCTTGACAATTTACTGTAGACAGAAAAGATAGCAGCATTGGTCATACCAAAGATAATGTGATGCTGACTTGTCTTGAGTGCAACAGACGAAGAGGTGCTAGTTAAGACCACGCATCGGTAATTGAGTGTCCTCGGGTATCGCTTGCAGTTTTTCACAAGTAAATCCGCGTTGAGGAGCAGTTCAATCCAATCTATAGATTGCTGGTCTACCCATAGATCGTGTTATGCTAGATATCTTATGCGCGGTGACACTCCAAATAGGATCAGTAGCTCTTTTTTTACCACCTTCGAGCTCTCCTGGTTCATATAAATACCTAACAGTGACATTACAGAGTATTGGTTGTTTTGAAAAACTTTTTGTGGTTATACATGTATAGACTTCCTTTTAATCGGTTTGTTAGGTTTCATGTTGATTGTTCGAGTAATCTCGTTATTCAGCGCGGTAATTACACGTGGTAATCTCTTGACCCATTCACGAGATCGTTTATCCTGAATAAATTCCTTCGCGTATTGATATCCAAATAACCGCTCAGCAAGCGTCCGATTAAATTGTTATTAAATTGCCTGATCGCAATGTAGCGCAGTATGTCCTCGTCGTAACGCGGTATTATGATTCTTCATCGTTGATAGAACCGCACCCTGAAATTCCTTGCCAGGATCAACTTGTAATAGATTTGGCCAATGCAGAGGACCCCTTCGATAAATCCTTTCAAAAGCTACTTCAGTTGATGATTTTGTCTTTAACGGCTCTGCTTGTTTGTATCGACTCGCAACATCAACTACAGTAAGCGCGCATTTGTAACCACCATCATGCGGCAGAAATAATATATCAGCTTGATGAACCTCACTAGGAACGGTAACATCAAAATGCGAGTAGTTAATTCATTTAGGCTGTAGTAGATGAATTTGCCACATTGCCTGTTTGGATAACCAATCCACTGCAGTGGTATATTTCACCTTCACGGCGCTAGCGAGTTTACCAATTGCTGCTTTACCCCGCCAGTAGCCTTTTGGAGAATAATAAATAGATTCCATGTTGTTATTAATTACCGGCACCCATCATCAATTTACCTTTCATTGCTGATTTTACTAACCATGAAGCCAATTTTTCTTTCAAGGATTTATCAGTGATAGAATCCAACGCATGAATCAATTTCACATCTGCGATATGTCTGTGTTGCAGATTACTGCTTTTATAAGCAACATCATGAGCATGACATGGCTTATCAATAGCGTTTATTGGATTTTCACCTGCTCGGGGTTGGTTTTGATCATCGAGTTTGATATCGAGTCTAGTCCCGGGTCCACAATAACTATACCCTAGAAGATGTTTTTCTCCTGGATACTTCACCCATGATGTTCCCGGGAGTTTAGCTAGCTTGGCTGCAATATCACCTCCTCGTTTCTTTTTTTTAATTCTTGATTTTATCAAGGGAAACGAATCTAAATTTCTTTGTACTGCATTGTACACACTTACCGGAAAGTGTTGATCGGTTATTTTTAGTTGTAATCGTTGTCAAGTCATCTGTGCCAGTACGCGCCTTACACTTCACACAATATAGATCCATAATATATTTACAATAACATAAATGTAATTGATTATTCAGCTACCCGACGACGGAAACCTATTAAACACCTTGCGATGTTGCCAAATTCAATTAGAATGATTATAATCGGACCATCTGGAAGTGGCAAGACACAATTGTTACTTAATTTAATAACGAGATGGATGAAATGGAAGAAGTTGTATTTAGTAGCCCCGAGTGTAGACGATCAGAGATGTTACAACGTGTTAAAGGATGCTAACGAGAGAGCAATAGAAATCAATGGCGAAGGTATTATTGAATTTATAACCGATATCCAAGAAGCACAGAGCATTGATGATATCGATGGAAGTATTAACAACTTAGTCGTATATGACGATGTGATGTTAGACAATCAAAAGAATCCTGCTAGGATATTTTACAGAGGCAGGCATAGAAACACCGACATGGTATATGTCACTCAACGTTACACACAAATTCCGAAGGTGATCAGAGATAACTGCAATTTATTGTGTGTGTTTAACGGAGTTGATACTCATACGCTACAAAATATTTGGCAAACTTGGTGCTGCAGTGATATGAATCATAATCGATTTAGAAATTTCTTTAGTCACGCTCAGTCAATCCCACACGGATTTGTGACGATAAATTTATCAGATCCTCGGATGCGATATCGTGTCGGACTTGATAAAATATTCAGTTAACCCATAGCAGCAGAGGGGGGAAATGACAACGACAATGGCGTCTTGGAGGAAGCATTGGTTAGCCGAATCGACGCTTCTTTTTATGCTTTTCGAGGAAGCCTCAGTTTACCGAATCGACGCCTCTATAGCTTTGTACAGTTCACCCTCTCTGCTTGCAATATCATGTCGGACTTGATAAAATATTTAGTTAAAATCATTTATATGAATCTCGAAGAGATCGTTAAACCCATAGCAGCAGAGGGGGAGTAAACAACGACCATGGCGTCGACGAGGAAGCCTTGGTTTGCCAAATAGACACATTTTTTATGATTTACGAGAAAGACTCAGTTTACCGAATCGTCGCCTCTATAGCTTTGTACGATTCGCCCCCGCTGCTGCTGATTTGGACCATGGTTCATTTATATCTTGCTTATTCAGTCCAAATTAATGGCTGATTCAATCCAGATTAAGGGCTGAATCAGACCATGGTTGATTCAGACCAGGCTTATTAAGTCCAAATTACTGGCTGATTCAATCCACATTAAGGGTTGATTTGGACCATGGTTGATTCAGACCAGGCTTATTCAATTCAAATTCCCGACTTATTCATCGGCTGATTTGGACCATGGTTGATTTATACCTTGCTTATTCAGTCCAAATTAATGGCTGATTCAATCCAGATTAAGGGCTGAATTAGACCATGGTTGATTCAGAACAGGCTTATTCAGTCCAAATTACTGGCTGATTCAATCCACATTAAGGGTTGATTTGGACCATGGTTGATTCAGACCAGGCTTATTCAATTCAAATTCCTGGCTTATTCATCCAGATTAAGGGCTGATTTGGACCATGGTTGATTCCAACCAGGCTTATTCAGTCTAAATTACTAGCTGATTCGATCCACATTAAGGGCTGATTTGGATCATGGTTGATTCCGAACAAGCTTATTCAGTCCAAATTACTGGCTGATTCAATCCAGATTAAGGGCTGATTTGGACCATGGTTGATTCAGGCCAGGCTTATTCAATTTAGATTACTGGCTTATTCATCCAGATTAAGGGATGATTTTGACCATGGTTTATTCAGACCTTGCTTATTCAGGCCAAATTACTGGCTAATTCAATCCAGATTAAGAGCTGATTTGGACCATGGTTGATTCAGACCAGGCTTATTCAGTCCAAATTACTGGCTGATTCAATCCAGATTAAGGGCTGATTTAGACCATGGATGATTCAGATATGGCTTTTTCAGTCCAAAAACTGGATGACTCTGTCCAGATTAAGGGATGATTTGGACCGTAGTTGATACAGACGTGGCTTATTCAGTCCAAATTTCAGTCCAGATTAAGGGCCGATTCAGACCAAATGCCAGGCTGATTCAGACCAAGTGAAATATTATTAAGTTTCATCAGAGCTTTCAATGTAACATTTACCTTTGCTTAAAATATGATATTTCTAATTGTTTCCCAGGTATAATGAGCAGTTCAAACACGTATTTAAGAAAACAAAACCCCAAAGGTACATATCACAATTAAGTTGTTATACATAAAGAAATAAATTAACATAAGACTGTTTATCTTGCATTGGCAATTTAATTGTGAATATTTTTAAAGCAGCTCATTCACCATATGTTATTGCTTCTTTTAGATTTATTTAGAATTAATCTTTGTCATGTAACATTTACCTTTGCTAAAAATATGATATTTCTAATTGTTTCCCAGGTATAATGAGCAGTTCAAACACGTATTTAAGAAAACAAAACCCCAAAGGTACATATCACAATTAAGTTGTTATACATAAAGAAATAAATTAACATAAGACTGTTTATCTTGCATTGGCAATTTAATTGTGAATATTTTTAAAGCAGCTCATTCACCATATGTTATTGCTTCTTTTAGATTTATTTAGAATTAATCTTTGTCATGTACACTGTACTATATAAACTATTAGTGCTAAATAATGCACCTATGCCCCCAAAATATTAAGCTAAGATCCTGTTAAATTTAACATTTAAAACTCCACAATATGATATACATCTATATTTTGATAATATTGATTATCATTGATTAATATTGATTTGTTATATTGATTTTTCTACATATAATAGTCTGGGAATGACAATGCCTTCTTTTCATTTGTGTAGATATTTTTTGCTATACTGTGTATCATAGTATATACTAATCACACTAAATAAAATTTGTACACTGAAAATGAAAAGTGGAGTCATGTAACATTAATGATGTAATCCATTATTTAAATGGATGCATATTATTATTGAAAATGGATACTGTAGAATAACAAAGACAAATAAAATTGCATATTATTATTTAGAAGAGTTTTATATATATATATATAATATTGCAATTGGAAAAAATAACATGGTCCATAAATACTGGCATGCAACTTCAGTAGGTGACTGGTATAGGTCCGTTTCTCAGCATAGGACTTTCACAATGCCATCAATTGTCCATGACACTTCTTTTTCTGTTTACGCTGGTATCTCCTGAATTTATCTCGGATACCATCTTAACTTAAATTATCAGCAGGAGGCTGACAATAATAAATGATTTCAGCAGACACTTAAATATTTAGATAATTTTGGTCTTGTTTAATTGTTGTATTGCTCAAATTTTTTTAAGGAATATATAAGGACAGCGCTCATATATTTTGTTCAACACCAACATGAAATGACAAATAGTTCCCACATGCTGTAAATTCAAGTCAAGCATTTTTGTTCAGTTCATGGGAAAATGCCAAAATGTGTCCTTCCTCCTGAAGCTTAGAATACATTGGCTAAGAAATAATTAAAAGTCCAAGACTGTTTGAATATCTGAATGTAAACATGTGCAGGTGAGTAATAAAGGTACTAACTTTGCATTGTGTGTTCCCCTAGGTGAAATCTACTTGTGTTCAGATATAATTTGAGAGGATAATTTATCTCTAAATTTTTCATTCATTGGAATTACAATTTAATCATTTGCAATTTAAACTAAAACACTATTTTGGGATTATTGGGAATTCAGTCAAAGATATTCTGGATTATATCATTGTGATACATCAATACTATTGGTATAACATCATGTTAAAGACCATTAGCATATCAGCATGTTCAAGACCTGTAATTAATTTGGAACCATCTTTGGACTCTAAACTTGTTATAGAACTTTTAGGAATATTTGAGATTTAGTTCCCAATACTGAAAGTTCCTTTCAAATTTTCACTTTGTATTGATGGAAAATAATCTATTTGTTGAATTAGTTAAGCTAGTTGGTTTTGATTTTTAAGTTACTAAGTTTAAGACCACAGAGTCATAATAGTGATATAAAAGTTTTCACCACTTTTCTAAGTCAAATAACAGAGATGGGTTGAAGTTTGATGTTTGTTGGTTGTTTTTTTTGTTTAACGCCATTTTTTTAGCACAATATAGGCTATACATGGCAGCCAGTATCAATGGTAGAGGAAGAACCCAGAAAACCCACTGACCCACAAGAAGCTACTGGCAAGCTTTCTCACATCCCCACATTGGCCGAATTCGAGACTTGAACCCACGCAGAAAGAGGTGAGATGGCAGTGATCCGTAATGCACAGCACTTTAGACCACTCGGCCACTTGAGGCTTGATGTAATGATAAGAAGAATTCTGTAGCAGTATGCATGTAAGTATATGATCCGTAATGGACAGCGTTTTAGACCACTCGAGGTTTGATGTAATGATGAGAAGTATGCATGTAAGTATATGACTTAAAACTAAAAAGGCAAAGACTGCATCTAGAAACAGCCTGATTTGTTTCTGTTCTCTCTCTCTTAATTATATCCTGTCAGCTCAAAAGTGTGTTGTGGCTGTTAAAGTCACCAATAAAAACAAAAGGTTAATACTGGCCGCCATGTTATAGCCTATATTGTGCTGAAAAATGGCGTTAAAACAAACAAACAAACGAACAAAAGGCACTGTCAACTTTTCAACAAAATGGTTAAGATCAGACTGATTGGTTACAGTGCTTGGAGGGAGATAACTGAACATTAAGCCTTGTGTGTATGGGCAAGAGAGCATATATGATTTCCAATGTAGAATCAGTGTTTCCCATTAACTTCATCTGTGCTTCAGAGACCCCCACATTTTTAATACAAAAATTTATTTTTTACTCAGTCTGACCCTCAGTTATGACTCCATGAAAATTTTTTTTTTTTATCTCAGTCTTGCTCCTCTAGGGGATACACTGTGTATTGATATTAATTGGCTGTGGAGTTATAATTTATCATGATGGACACTCCTACTTTTTTTTTTTTTTTAAATTCTATCATTCTTTTCTAGCTATGTCATGATCTCCAAGTAGAATTATTTCATCAAAATCTACCTTGAAACTTTGGCAATTACATTGTGTTATGGTGTCAGACATATGTTATGGCTGTGGTAGATACATGGGACATTAGGGTCTCCCACACAGTGCTCTAATAATAGTGCTGTAATGGAATGACTTGCTATCAATTCAGTCATTTGTAAATGCAGCTAAGTTTTTAATCCCGTAACTAATATTCATGTGAAATGGATATACTTACAACATTAGTAATGAAGACTGTGATAGGGGCACTGTAAAAGTACCAAAGACCACAAACAAATTTGAATACTATGTCATCCTCATCTTGTGTGTCAGTGATTGGATAGACCTGGTTTCCACGAATTCTCTTTTTGGTTTGTTTCTCATCTTGTGCTAGATTACTTGAAAACTTTATCAGTGGTGTGAGGATGGGTAAAATGATGGAAACTAGGATCTGAAAGAAAAAATAAACACCAATTATACTATTTCTAAGATCTCAGAACTGCTGCTATGTGTAATATGAAAGATCTCAGCAGTGGGAAATATCTCAGAAACTGTCACATGAAGTGTGAATGATAACAAAAGTTGTCATGTGCAGTATGAATGATATCAGTAGTTTGAAAGATCTCAAAAAAAGTGTCATGTCTAGTGTGAAAGATTTCTGAAGTATAAAAAAGTACTTTAGTGACAAGAATAGTTTTAAAGTACTCAGAAATAATGTCAAGTGTAGTTTTAAAGTACTCAAAAGTAATGTCAAGTGTAGTTTTGAAGTACTCAAAAGTAATGTCAAGTGTCATTTTAAAGTACTCAGAAGTTGTTGTTGTAGGGTTTGTCATATTGCTATCATATCTGCAGTGTGGCAGTTTATAGTGATGCCCAGTACTGGGGCATCATGCCGCAAACATGTAGCATGATGTCCCACCCAGTCATATTATCCTGACACCAGGCCGACTAGTCCTAACACTAACCTCTTAATGCAGTTACCATTTTTGGAAGTGTTTGATATTACTCGGTTGGGTATCAAATTCACAATGAACTGCTTCCGTGATGAATGCTCTAACCACTAGGCTACCGGAGTGGTAGGGCTCATTGGTAAAGTAGTGTGAAGTGATGTAGCAGGCCATTATAAAAATGCAATCCTAAATCAAGCTTGAAGAAGCTTGTGAGAGCTCATAACATGCTTCTTACGATATTAACTGTAGCTCGCAGACTACATGGTAGCTCGCACTGAGCACATAGGAGCTTGCAGAAGTAATTTGGCTATATTCAAGTAAAGCTGCTCGTACGATCTTGCTAGCAAACCCTGCAGATAAATTAATTATCTATAAAATGGATATGGTGAAAAATTAAATTACTAGAAAATGTAACATTTTGTGTATAAAATCATTAATTTGCATATCAAAACAATAATCTTGACTTGTTTTGAAAAAGGTACTGACATTCCACTTATACTAGTTATTTGCTAGGTCGTCTAGTTGGCCACCCCTGGTAAAATAATAATAATGACTTTATTAAAAGAAGCTCATTTGGTCAGGCCTTCCCTCTACATTTACATTTGTATATATATATATATATATATATATATATATATATATATATATATATATATATATATATATATATATATATATATATGTATATATATATATATATATATATATATATGATGCACAGATTTTTACAACATCAGGTGTCTTTAGACAACAAATGCTATTAAAACTAAATAATTGATCTATTGCAACAATAAAATATGTACTAAGCTTTAAGGGGGCCCCGAGTGGCCGAGTGGTCTAAAGCGCTGTCCGTTACGGACCACTGCCATCTCACTTCTGTCTGCGTGGGTTCGAGTCTAAGATTCGGCTAATGTAGTTAAGTGAGAAAGCTTGCCAGTAGCTTCTCGTGGGTCGGTGGTTCTTTCCGGGGTTTTTCCGGTTTCTTCCTCCACCACTAATACTGGCCGCCATGTATAGCCTATATATTGTGCTGAAAAATGGCGTTAAACCATAAAAAATAAAAAAACTAAGCTTTAAGGATAAGTACATACAGGATTCATACAAAGAGTAGTAGTGAAAATGTGTAAAATATTATATATATATATATATATATATATATATATATATATATATATATATATATATATATATATATATGGTTTATGTCTTCTATTTTGATGTACATGTCTGCATGGTGGTCCAGACTTACTACATGAATGTATATTTATCAATCATATTCAACAAAATTGGGGGGGGGGGGCACACAAGCAAAAGCAGTGTTCTTGCCATCATTTAATTGGATATACACACATAAGTCTTTGACATTTGTAATTGGAACTATTTTGAACTGCACATACTTAGATTTCAAAGGGACTATATTAACAGGATTTTCATCAATCACACCATTTTCAGTTGAAACTTGAGTATTATTTCTCAGTTCCTTTATGACTGCATAATATTGTGCTTGACACAAACAATCAATAGGTAGTACAATTTCCATGACACTGTGTATATACTTAAATATATTTCTCAACATGGCCAAATTTTCTTGATTCATCATTTTCGTAGAAAATAACAGTGTATGAGTTTCGACCTGAAACTGCAGAATACTGTAAAGATTGAAACAGAATTCCATCTTTATACATCCTGTTGAAACAAAACACTTTTTTAGGTTCATTAATGCCAAGGATTGAAGTTAAAATGTCGAGCTGTTCATCTGAAAGTCTGTGTATTATTCAACTGCCTATAACACCAATAGTTTTTTTTCTCCATATTTTGAACCAGATTAAGGGTGTGTCACAGAATTAGGCGAAAATTTAATTTATTTCTTCTTGAATTACAAACTAATTTCACCATTTTTTTTTTGTTTCGTCGTACATGCGTTACCTGGGGGTGAATAAGTGATTTTTTCAAGGTAAGCGACGTGTAACGATTTGCATGTGCCTGACTACGAATCACTTGAAGTCAGGAACATTAGAATCACGGGGTGCACGGGAATTTTGCCATGAATTCTGCTCACCTATTTGAGGATATATAAGGCAGAATATTTCTGATAAGATTACAAGTCCAAAAGTATCTTATCAAAGGAGAGATAGCTCGTCATTCTTTCTCCAGCCAAAGGGCTGAAATTGTAGCTGAACGTCTCTGAATTGTAGCTAAATGTGATTGATTGTGCCATGATTATGCTGTTTAATTGTGCAATCAAATTGAGGCATCTGACTGTCTGTCTGTCGGATTGTCTGTCCGTCTACATCTGTCGTGATGTGTAAATATCCGGAAATCTAGAAGTCTAAATGTCTGAGTGTCAGAGCTGTCTAGAGGTGTAAACATCCAGGGTGGCATCTAAGTATTTGGGACCGGTGGTTCTAGTAGGTGCTGTATGCTGTCTGTACGTATAACTGTAGTGGATCTGTGAAGGGAAAGTGGCCGATAAAAGTATTGGGTCAACCCTAGGTATTTGGAGAAGCTGGGCGGCGATTCAACAGTTGGTGAATCATACGGTTATACAGGGTCGAGACGTGTGTTGCAATTGTAGTACAATTGAATACATTGTTATATTTACACATAGTTACTTTCAATCACAGTAGTATTTCAAGGGATTACATGAATCACAATAACAGCAACTTGATAAAATACATGTAGATGTTTGTACTTGTCACAATCAATACGTGCGATAGTATAGTTTGATGTTTGTATTTGTTATCGTAATTTATACGTGCGATGATATATCTTTTATAAAGGTTCCATTGTATTTGAAACATTTGTGTAGTCCAGGAAGTTCCTTGGATCGGTGTTTAGTCCAGGAGATTCCTTGGATTGGTGTTTATTTTGTATTAATATTTAATTTATTCTTGAATTGTGAATGGTTGTGGAGTGTGATCGTGGGTTGAACGCATGAGTTATTGTGTTGATACATCATTATTTTTCATTAATAATTTATTTCATAAATTTACATTATCTTTCACATATTGTGTTTGTGTTGTTCATTTAATCCACCATCCACTCGGTAACAATTCTGTTACAGGGTGTACATTTTTTGTGCAAAAAATGTTTTGTTAATTTAAAAATAATGCCTGTATTTACCTGCCATATTGGATTTTGCAAACAGTTACCGCTGTCACTGTTTCTCATTTTCGTAATATGCAACTTCTAATCATGTTGAATAGGAAAGAAGAATAATTCAGAATTTTCTCTATGAAAGACAAGAAAACAGAGCTGGAATGACAATTGTGCCATCCTGTTTGATTTGTGAAACAATCTGGTAAAGGAGAAAACTCTTATGTTTTGCAAATTGTGTAATGTGATTTCGCTACTAGGCATGCAATACATGTACAAGTGTACGAAAAACCTAATAAACATCAGCTTGCTGCTTCATCTGGTGTTTTTCAACAGATTACATCAAGGAGCACTGTGAAGAGAGTGAGGCATCAGAAACTTTGAAGGAGTTCAACAGTATAATCAACAGCAATTGTGCCACAGCTAGACATTACTTAAATGAAATGTGCTGATTTTAAAGACATTTTACTTCAAAACAGCTTACGAGTTGGATTTATTAAGATATTTAAAAAGTCATGTGATCTTAAGTTTGTAGTCCATTCGTTTATTTTAATTATATTAGATTCAAAAAACTAATTTTGTTGTTTTTAACACAATCATAAAGCATGGAAGTTTCATTTTCCATTTATGACAATTACTTTTAGAGAGATTGGTTCATTGAGCACTGTGGATAGAGATAGGCATCACCAGCTATGAAATATCATCAACAGCAAGTGTGGACTGCCAGATGTTCCCAAAATAAATTGACCATCCATTTAGTACAGATGCACCAATCTGGCCAAAAATGACCCCTCCGCCCCTCCCCCCCCATGCTTACTTATTAAGACATGCCCCACCTGTGTACATACTCTTGATGCCAAACCAAAGTTTGTCTAGTGTCCGCTAAAATTCAAACGTAGACTGAAGCCAGTCTAACAGGTTACATATTAGTCAAATTGTTATAGAGGTTTCACACCCTCCCTGTTTCTTATGCATACATACATTATCAGTAGAAAGGCACACTATATGCAAGTGTATGCATTTTGGTTACACACCTCCATGTGTACGTACTAAATGGATGGCCCCTAACGTGAATTTTTTAAATGACCTTTAAACTTTATGATTTTTTTCAGTCGGATTTATTAAATTGTAAAATATCATCTGATATTAATTTTTCTAGTCAGTTTGTTGATTTTAATTATTGTATTAGATTCTAAAACTTATGTTTTTGTTTTTTATAATTATGGAAATAAATAGAAATCTCACTTTCCATTCATGATAGTTCTTGTTATAATTACTTTTTTTATTGGTTGTTGGTTCATCAAAAAAGGCATTGCTTTTATCAAAAATTTCAGCAAGCTTGCTAATATGCACACATTGAGTGCGTTTAATACTTGTATGAGCCTGCCACGACATTGTAATCGTTCCAAATCCGACCTCAACGTGCAATACAGAGAAGTTGTGGGCTCCTATACTGTCTTGAAATAAGCTCGCGATTTTTATACGGGAGGGCTAATTGGTAAAGTAGTTCTTGTTGTAGGGTTTAATGCTATTTTTCAGTACACAATAGGCTATACATGGTGGCTAGTATTATTGGTGGAGGGAGAAACCTGGAAACAACCACCAATCCACGAGAAGCTACTGGCAAGCCTTCTCACATCACTACATTAGCCGAATCTTAGACTTGAAAACACGCAGACTGAGGTGAGATGGCAGAAATCTGTAACAGAGAGCGCTTTAGGCCACTCTGCCACTCAGCGTCCTGGAAAAATAGTATGAAGTGATGTAGTATGGCAAATTGGTAAAGTAGTATGAAGTAATGTAAGGTAGTAGGGCTAATTGGTAAAGTAGTATGAAGTGATGTAGTATGGCTAATTGGTAAAGTAGTATGAAGTAATGTAGTAGGGCTGATTGGTAAAGTAGTATGAAGAGGTGAAGCAGAGCTGATTGGTAAAGTAGTATGAAGTGGTGAAGCAGGGCTAATTGGTAATTTTAAAAGTAGTATTAACTGATGTTAGCAGGGCCAACTGGAGAAGTACACCACTCCCATGATAACTTGCACCCTGATAATACATGAACCTGCTTATAATGTGAGGTTTTTCATGGATCCCATTTGTTTGACAATAAAGTACCAATTATTTGACCCCTATTTGCTGAAAATGAAACAAACCTAATAAAAATAAATGAAACATTGATATATTTATTGGCCATTTTATCATTGAAACAGTAAATTCAACCTGGAAACCTGAATCAACATTAATTATCAACTTTTAATAAGAAGTCATGTATTTTGATAAAATATTTTTCCAAAGTACATTCTTTGCACACCATAAAAAAAGAATGCAACAAAATTACTTGAGGCATCACTATAATAAAAAAAATACCAATTAAAAATTAAGTCTATTTTATCAAGTCTTAACAGTCACTGTGAGGTTTTAAAATAATGCTTCACTCAGGGCTTCATTAATGACCCTGAAATACAAGAAAGATTCCATCTAGGCATGAGAGAGTGGGAGAAAGGTCTCTAGAACACATAATACCTAAAAAGATCAGCAAGGCATTAATTTAACTGATTCCATGTCTGAGAGAATTTAAATATGTTGGATATGGCAGTTTGATAGCCCTTGATAGTGGATAATGAACATCTGTTGGTCTTAAAAAAGGAACAAAAGAAAATCAGCAATGACAGTTACAGAGGGGAAGATAGGAATGTGTTCCTACGGTACCAATTACAAAAAATTCTTCACCATCATAGACATTGGATGTTGCAGTTCTCTCTCTCCTGAATGATGCAACAGGCAACTCATCCTGAAAACCTGTTCTGGCATAGAGCTTGCTCGAGACAAGCCAGGTGTGAAAGTAGAGAATGTGTAGTGTGGTAGAGACCTGGGTAGATCAATCAACAGGATGACTGTTGGGGGACCCCCAGTGGGGTGATAGGGATGATCTGAGCAATGGAAGTTTGACTTCTTGCAGATCTTGTGGAGAAAGATGGAAACGTGTTAGAAAGGCATAAGTAAATAGATAATTAATCTTGCCCAGATTGTGGCAAACTCAGAAGGTAAAATTCTCTGAGATGACAATTCTCCAGATTGCCAGGCAAGAGAAGGGGCATGTGTGCCTTCGTGACATCTCAAATATCATGCGCTGGACGTGATGTCTGAGAAGACCATGACACATTGGCTCTTTATTTTATCAATGCACCCTTGCAATTCTAGAAATACTGCTTCCATTTCTAGGGTATTGAAGTGGAGGGACAATTTGGCCCCAAGTTCAAGAACCACAGAGAATTACACCCTCTGGCTCTAAATGGGCAACCTAACGGGTAATCTAACATATTAGTGAACAGATAGAAGTCAGAATCAGCTGTGTGCATGGGCACCTCCACCAGAAATGTCTTCATCCACCAAAGCAAATGGTTGTGAAAATCCTGTCCTTGATGGATTGGGTTGAAAGAGAATTTCTGCATGGTTTCCACCTTGCAAGAAGGAGGAATGGTAGAGGATGCATACGGAAACATTCTAAGAAATGCTCAGGAACATACTGGCAGAGGCATGCAAGGTTTTGAGTAGAACCAATAAAAGTGAGCAGATAACAGGGTTATGTTCATAAAGTCTCTAGGAGAGACAGGATTCAATCAATCCAATCCAGAGGAACCCAGATTTGGTTCGTGAGACAGTTTACCCACACATAAACAATGTCTGGAATTTAAACAAGTTCCGATTTCTTGAGGTTGGGTAAGAGACCCAATTGAGTTGTGGTGGACCATGAGCAGAACAGATTAACTAGAGAGCGATTGACCGCAATAAATTAACCGTATAATTTATCTAATCCTATTCGATATCTTGTTCGAGGATCTGATAAATTTATTGTTACAAATCCATGTGGGGTTGCTTGAGCACAGCTAAAGAAAAATTTTAATTTGTTATAGTCCATGTCACAACAACACCAGGTTTGAAAAATATTTTGTAGTGTATGAGTATCAACCCCGTTAAACACTGCTAAAATATTACAATTATCTTGGATCACTTTTGAAACTGATAACAATGTTGATCATCTATGCTCAGTGCAATTAAATAAACTTTATCCCAATTCATCCACTTCATAATTAAGTTGAGTAGCAGTTGTGTTTTACTACTACCTGAAGGACCGATGATAATCATTCGTATTGAATTTGGTAACATTGGGTTATGTTTTACATGTGTTCGTTTCTTCAATGTGGAGAAGTCAGTAATTTCCATTAGATATAATGTAAATATGTTATGGATTTATATTGTGTGAAATGCAGATCATGTACACCAACGATTGATCCAAAACCTGTTACAACTAAGAATAACAGAGAAGCTATTACTGGCAAGTGTGCACAGTGCGGTATAAAAAAATTTAGATTTGTTATAAGAAAAGGGTGGTGATATCTCCTCCAAGTTAGCAACTCTCACAGGAGCACCTTGGGCAAAATATCCCGGAGAAAAACACCTCCAAGGTTATAGTTACTGTGGACCAGGAACACAATTAGACATCAGATTTGATGACCAAGACAACCCTGGTCCAGGTGAATAACCGATAAACCCGATAGATGAACCTGCTGTGTTCATGATATTGCATATCGGAGTAATGATCTCAAACAGCCTCATCTCACAGATGTAAGATTGATTCACGCACTGAATTCAATTCTGGATAAATCATTCAGAGAAACATTAACATCCTGGATGATAAAAACCGGCATGAAAGATAAATTAATGATGGGTTCCAGTATTTGATATGGAAGCAATTTATTATTCTCCAACTGGATACCACAGAGGTAAATCAACAATCGATAAACTCTCCAGCACATTTAAGGTTACAAATGCAACAGCAGCCAATTGGTTAACCAAACAGGCTATATGGCAAATTTATCTACCCCCACCGAAAAAGATTCAATATGCATTGTTCGATGTTAATACCCCAAATGAAGTTCATCAGACCGATATATTATTTTTACCACATGACTCTCTTAAAAGACATGTTTACAAGTATGCGTTGACGGTAGTTGACGTTGCAAGTAGATACAAAGAAGCTGAGCCATTATCAACAAAAACATCTGAAGTTGCCTCTGCATTCAAAAAGATTTATCACCGAGGTCCTTTATGGTGGCCAAAACTTTTTCAGGTTGATCCTGGTAAAGAATTTCAAGGTGAGATATCATGAATGATGAAGCAACATAAGACCACGATACGACGAGGACATACCACAATACATCGTGATAAGGCATGATTTAATAGAACACTTGCAGATAAATTGTTTCATTATCAATACGCAAAGGAATTCATCGATGATAAACGATCTCGATAATGGGTCAAACGATTTACCGGAGGTGGTTGCAGCATTCAACAATGAGGTCACCAGGATGATAAATATGAAACCAGCTACCATGATAACAAAAAAATATATAAAAACAGCAATCAAAGATTTTTCATCGCAGATCCTACCCAGTAATGTCACTGTAAGATATTTAGATGAACCTGGTGAACTTGAAGGTGGTAGAAGAAGATCGACTGATCCGATATGGAGTATCACCACACATACAATATTTTCCACGATAACATAAAAAAATAGACCAGCGTTATATATACTAGATTCAACTACACCACAACGAGGTTTTACATGGGAACAATTATAGGTTATCCTGGATGATACTCGATTACCACCAACTAATCTTAATTAATGCAATGGTTTCGATTACATTCCAGACATGTCAATGCTATATTATCTTGGGGTATGACCTCGACTTGTTGGGGGTATTTTCCTGACCAAGTCATGATACAATTACAACTTGCACAATGATTATTTTGTTGTTGTTTTAACGCCAAAATAAATTTAACATTAAGATCAAAATCTGTTATTGCATTTATCTTGTTGTTTATACCCAGCTAGTTTTTTTTCTTATCGTGGAATCATCGGTTACATCAATGATATTTTCTTCATCGTCATCGCTTTAAACTCGTCAAAGTTCATTTATTCTTTGTACTCGTGACACAGCAAGATAAACTAGATTTGACCACTCAATGAGGTCGCAAATATCCAAATAATAGTATCGGTGATAGTCAATCCTTGTAATGAATGTATTGTCATCTCGTATACTAGCACCCACGGAGACTTATCTGCATTTATTGCATTTCTGACCACGGCGATATCAACCAACACAATATCAATTAATACGAGTTGTTGTTGCTCGGATTTTCCAGGGATGTAACCGAAAATGTTTTGTCGTTGTGTATCCTTTGGTCAAAAACATAGCGGAACCGGTTCCATGGGAAATTTTTCTTCGTGGAGATAAAATAATTTCATCTAAAGTAGATCTCTTAATTTTTTTCTGCTGGCGACTAGATCTGATGGTTTCCACGTTTCCTACAACTCATCAATGGAGGTCGCAGGAATTGTTTTACGTGCTATTTCATACTGTACGCTATTTGATTGTAATCTTATTGTAGATTTTAGCGTCGTTAATTCTGCATCAAGTAATCGATGATCTGTATTTATTTTTTCGCAGTAGTCTACCATGTTTTTCAACCAACAATGAGGAGATAATCCAGTAAATGGTGGTGGTTGACCGTGATCACCACACATTATCACCGCAGTG
The DNA here is from genome assembly GCA_029339505.1 of Unio delphinus. Taxonomy (NCBI): domain Eukaryota; kingdom Metazoa; phylum Mollusca; class Bivalvia; order Unionida; family Unionidae; genus Unio; species Unio delphinus. The sequence goes on from JAQISU010000081.1 coordinate 9,838,900, forward strand.
TTTTTCTTTAACAACCAGCCAAGAAATGTTTTTAGCAGCTTCAATGATGCTGTATCGATTTCATCCCATATAACAATCTCAGGAATATGTTTTGTCCCCATGCGATCGGGAGACCACTCGGTTCCACTCCATCGAAAGAAACTATGATATATACACACGTTAACTCCTTGTGATGTCATCTCTCTGGCAAGATGATGAGTTGGGGTCAGCAAAATCATGTGAGTGGTTTTCTTAAACAGATTGATTACTCGTATTGTCTTTCCACAACCTCCTGGACCATTCAAGTAAATGGCTTTATATCTTGTTATTAGATCATACACAGAAGGATATGATGATATATCCTCGTTGATGGGAACATTGGCAGATTCGCAGTACTCATGTAGCATTTCTTGTTTTACTCTCCATGGTCCCCAATTACCTTCCAACATAGTAAACTCTTCAATGGATTTCCGGTATTTTTTGTCAAAATAGAATTAGTCCGTGGCGACTCTAACTGCGATGTCAGAAAATTTATTGATCATCGATAGTAAATTTATCGTTGTATAACATAACATCAATGATCTTAAATGAGTATACTGTGGTGATTCCCCCTCCAAGTATTCAACGATGGTCCCGAGTTTTTCTTTACTGGATAAAATAGGCAGTACTTCTTGATGTAAATATCTCTTTTGTGGTTGTATCAGTGATGATAAAATCCAATTCTGCGTCGTCAAAAAATAATCGAGTACATTTCCGTTTATGATCACGTATCCACCCTGAATAAATTTCCCAATTATTTTTCTTTCTAGATCTTTCGCTTGTCATTCGAGGTATCTCTTTATATCCCAGTCATCGTGTTTTTCTGGTGTTGGCAACCACACATTGGTTTGTTTTCGATATGAAATTATCACCATGGAAACGGTTAACGAGGTCAACAGCTGTTTATCTAACAGAAATCGTAGCACTGCTATTGGAGCCCATTTCTTTACATGAAGGTGTTTTCCCACCCATAGATAAAATATCTCATGAAGACCATCCGCAAATTTGAACGATGTTACCCTGGCAAATCCAGTTCAATGAAAATCGGGTAGGTTCCCATTAATTGCTACCCTGGTCATCTCATGTGTAGGATGGCCAAATCGTTTAAAGTATTCATGGCATTCTCTGTACCCGAGAAAACTTCATCAATGTTATATTTTGTATTCCATAGACCACCATGACCATATTCAATACAACAATCCTGAACATCTTTGAGAAAATCATATCTTGTTGGTTTCCATGAATGTTTTTCTCTGGCAAAATGGGCCTCCACCGATGGTACCGTAAAACGATTTCGGGTAATTTCATCGATGTTTTCTGTATACCTCGCAGCAAGATTATTAATTTCTGTTTGAAGTGTTTCTGTTCAATACAGGTCTCTATTTGTCCTAACAAATTGATCATATCCTCCTTCTTGTTCAATAACCATACAGATACTGGATCGGTTTTATTTATCTCGTGTATACAATCATATACATCTCCGTGATAATATTTTACTGTTTGTGATACTGGAAAAACTCGTACGGAATTACTGCATTCATGAGAATTATGATCGATGATTTCAATTGGAGATTCCTTTGATTTATAGTGACCAGATTCATGTAAAATCTCTTCTGTGATTGTTTTCGTAATTATTGGAATTTTATTTTCTTCTCCAACCCAGCAATATCATTTATTGATGCTCTTGTATGTTAAACAGATTCACCCCACGCTGTTATTTTGGATTTTCTTAACTCGGTTAGTCCATTACCGCGTTTGGTGTTTTTAAAATGTTCTATTACTTGCTCTGCAGCACAGTTCAACATCATTGAAACCTTCATTGGGGATAGTTTTTTATATCTGGGGTATTTATTGAAAAGATTCCATATGTTACCATGTTAAATGGATATGATTGATTGTAATATTTGTTATCGATTCCAATCAATGTACCCGGTTTAGTTTTATCGGTCAAAATTAAAAAATTTTTCATCGAATCTAGTACACGTTCACGATGATTAAATATTTTCCATGTTTGTTGATCTCCTCATTGAAATTTTATGTATTTGATTAACATGAAGTATTTGACACCATTGAAATTCATCAAAGATAATATTTTCTTGGCGCGTTTCATCGTCATAGTTTTATTGTCGTATGATGATGTTTGATACAGTGGGACCCTGCTATAACAATGTAGTTGTGAGCCATAGAATCCGACCGTGTTATGAACTGAACCGTGTTCTAAGCAACCATGTACAATACCAACACATTTTGGATTTAATTGGGGGGGGGAGGTACATAAAGACGGGTGCAAAAATGCATGGCACAATTACCTTTTTTGATCAATATATATTAAATGAGAAAAACATTTGCTGTGGTAACAGACATTGCATATAGAATATATTACTTTATTCAGAGAACCATGCACTGGTACATACACGTGTCTAATTTATAGATACATGTATAATCTATTGCATGAAAAGAGTATCAACACCGTGTACTCACCAGCGAATCTTGTAAAATACATTGAATTCATAATACAAATATTTCCATCAAAAATATCCACACACGGATGTAAAATATTCAATAATTTTGTCACAGATCATTATGTGACTGAATTCAATGAATAGAAAATAAGAAAAATTACGTAACGGGTGTACGTAATGAATGATGAAATTGTACATGTCTGTAGATTAAATAATATTAGCTAAAGTGTATTCTTATAATAACTACATGTACATCTCAGGATCTTTCTGTCTCTTAATTCAGTCATTGTAAATTTCAGCACATTTTCCCACCCAAGCTGCTAGTCAAAGTCCTTTGAACTTGCCGCCCAGCTAGTCCAGCTATTGCGTCATGTTCTTTTGATGTACTCTAATAAATACAGCAGGCAGAACTGGCTGTATTTTAACCACTGAATTATGTCACCATAAATATCAGCACAGCTAAAATGATAAAGTAATCAACACTAACTTTGTCTCACAGCTATTTGCATGCATACGGAGGACTCCTGCATGGATTGATTTATGCATCCCAGATCAAATATTTGCATTCAAGTACACGTAATTAATCGTTTCCAAGACCTCTATGTCGTATAAATTTTATACCACTACATTTCTCATCTGTCAATAGTTATTAGTTTTTGAAAACCTCTGTGATTTTTAGCTGCTTTCTGCTAATGTCACATTTGCTCTTGGCAAAGTCAATTATAGTTCTCAGTTGCAGAATTCGAATTTACTAGTCAACAGATTGCATAAAACAACACCGCCAAGCCATGCACGCATGTTGGCGGCATTGAAGCTGTATAAATCGTTGCCCCCTGATTTGAACAAGTTTAGCTCGGCAGTTCACTTTGATGATAAACAATGTACTTAAATTAATTGATTTATACATTCTGGTGAGAATCTTTTATCAACCGCCGCATTGGCTGTTGCTTAGTTGTGTATGAAATTAAGAGAACATATATCAGAGATTATTTGAGAAACGATAGTATTCAGAATGCATTTAAGACAAATACAAAATAGACATGATAGCTTCATTGTTCTGGGATCAGTAGTAATAATATTGACACTTATGAGCTGTCATTTTTCAACAATAAACAAAGATCAAAGTTCTCAGTAGGCCCAGCAATTGATTTGTATTTCTGATGTTTAATTTCGCACAAAACTAGAAGAAATTTGTTAATTTTTGAAATTTTAGGAGGCATACAACGATTATTTTATATTTGAATTTGTGTGTGATTTCCTCCCCAAAATGATAATACATTTTCTACACATTCTTTTTCACACTTTTTAGACGAGTATGAGAATGATAATTAAACTCTTGACGTATTTTATTTTTCATACTTAAATTATTTTTTTTTGGTTGTTGAGAAAAATACCTGTAATAAATTACCTGAAATTTCAAGAGCCATGCCACGACCGTGTTATATCCGAATTCGTGTTATAATGGGGTGCGTTATAATGGGGTCACACTGTACGTTGAAATACATAATCGGCACCATCTTTGAGAAATTCATATTTTGCTGCTTTGATACTATTTATGATTCTTGATTTCCATCGTCATGGTATTATTTTCTCATCGAGGTCAAATTTTCTTCTTTGTCAGGGGTATGTTTCGATGTAATCAATGTCATGAATACTATATATATATATATATATATATATATATATATATATATATATATATATATATATTCAATTAAATTTTACATTGTTATATGTTTAATATAGCAATGGCACAAAACAATCGCAAATGGATATGGAAAGCAAAAGATGGTTTAAATGGAAGACGTTGTGTTTAAGAGTACTGTGCGTTTCACAATCAACAGATCAAGAATGGTTCTCGTGGACTAGTGAAATGTATCAAATGCGGATTTGGATTATGAGGAAAAACTAGATTATGTCTTGATTGTGGTGGAAAAAGATTTCGTAAACTAGCTAGATATTATGCACGAAAATATATTATTGTAATTGATGAACTAGGTTATATTACCAGGGATTATCAGAAAAAACAATTAAGCAGTTAATTTACTTAAGAGATATATGGATCAGATTGAATTTATTTCTCATCCGATTTACATAGATTACGAGGTATCTAGATGTCGTCCACTAAAGAAAAAGATTGGCCAGATTAATAAACATGGATATATATCAATTGGTATCTGGAATTGCGGACAAATGAAACATTATCTATCTCATCGATTTATTTATGAGTGCTACAATGGTCCAGTCGGTAAAGGATTAGTTGTTGATCACATCAATAGAAATAAACTTGTCAACCACGTTGAAAATTTATGTGCAATTACTCAACAAGAGAACTGTCTTAATTCTGCACAGAAAATTAGATCACAATATCGTCAAGCGGTTATAGCAATCATGGATAAAGAAACATGATATTTTCCATCAACGTATTCTGCCAGAAGATACTATGATATTAATCTATACAATGAGTTTCTGATGATATATATTTAGCCTCGTACATGTATTCATAAAGATTTCATTGATGGGTCTCATTTTTATATGACGATTAATCTGGAAAAGAATTTTCATTCAGCTGATTTTTATAAAATACCAACAAATTACTTGAGAGATATAATCAATTAAACAAAAGATTTCCTATAGATATATGAATGACGAAAATATTGCTACATTGATAATTCATAGATTTATTTACATCTAAGAGTTTTATAGGAACCGCTGCCGGTTTACCAAAAAATGCATCAAGGGCATCATCAACTTTTCCAAAATTATTACGAAGACGTGTAACTGTTTATCATACTGAGTTCGCAACGTAGCCAGATTATCAATAGCGGTTTTTATCTCTGAAATTAACAATAGGAAGTTGAACCTCAGTAATACTTTTTTGTAACCCAGCAAATTGATTTACATGGTCATCATATTTATCATTTAACGTTTTTAGTGAATTCACCGAAGATATATAATTGTTGTCGAGTGATGTTAGTTTATCTGAGATAGTTGAAATGAGGACACCTGGTTTAAGTTTACCCTGGTCGGAAAACAACGCGATAGTATTTTCAACTACCCCATGTTGTTTTGTCAAAATATCATCCATGGAAACATTAGTAGTTTTCAGTTTACCCTGACAATCTTGAAATACAACGATTTCATCCGGTGATACATTTACCAGGCTTAATGTATCAGGTAATGCCTGTGATATAAACTTCTTTACTTCTTCGAGGTAAACTCTCTTTTTTTTCCAAGTGTGAGTGATCTTCCCCAAATATCTACCATTATACGATTTATGATCTCTTTAAAAAGTTATTACTGGTATATTCATGTACGGTTTTATGAGGTAATTTAGAAGATTTTGAGATCGTGGTTAACATGTTAAGAACTTCTTGGCCACATATCAGAGGATCGGTTAATGTCTGCGTGGGTAACATTGAATACCAAACAGGAGGTTTTAATTGTGACACGTATTTGAGAAATTCTTTTGGTGGAGCTAACCCATACGAGTCAAAATAAATAATTTATTTAGGATATATTGCATACGCGACCCAATGGGTTCCAGGTCCTGTGTTATCATCAAGATTAATTATATCAGTTTCTGGGATTGATGGTTGATTTGGTAACTGATCCTTCATGAAAACACCTCTGAAATATTTAATAGGGGAGTTTTTTTACCGCGTTGATTAAATCAAAATTTGACATCGGCAACATCTGTGTTATTGTCGGATACTTCCTGGGAGTCTTAATCTCGCTCCGTACCGGATAAATTGGCTGCCTTGTAGTCTGAGACCTTTTCCCTTTTTTTTGTAACCTCGCCTGCCAATTTTATTTACACCAGCAGCACCAAGTACAAAGTGACATTAACATGACTGAACAACATTTCTATTTAAATAAGAGATCATCTAATTGTTACATGTTTTCGGAAAACAATTACATGTTTTCTATTGGTGCAAAAACTACTCTCATCTTTCCACCACCACCTTCGAGCATCATCAATTTATCACTAAGAATAACAGCAACTGCTCTGTATGATCCACCTACAACTGGATTTACAACCTGTGCCGAAACAATAGGAAGTTCTCCTATGCGAGCTTGAAATTTTACATTGACGACAGAATGGCTAGACAAATCGAGATGTTGCATTAAAAAATAATAGATGGGATACAAATTTTGGAAATCCCATTGTGATATTTGTAGCCCGGTATAAATATTTTTATTGCATCCCATGTAAGACCATAAACGATGATACACACGAGCTATTTGGTTGTTAGGATAATCGATTAGAATATTTTTGGCGGGTTCTTGTTGATTGCTTATTCATAATGATACCTCGCTGACATTCAATTCATCAAATATCATATGACTATGTGCTTGTTTATTACCCCCATCTACTCTATTTTTGTTTTGCAATGCTATGAAAATAGATCTTGGCGCAGAGATATTTTTTGTTAACATGACCTGCCAAGTAAATGTACCAACTGTATTATTTATTGTGGTAGCTGTTGTAACATCCAACCATGATAACAATGATTTTCCTTCATGATCCATAAAAGATAGCAACCATGTTTCTACGGATAATGATGGGGTCATGATTGGCATCCATAGAGCTAGTTTTGATAGATCTACTCTACCATCACCAACACCAACACCACACCAGAGGGCATCATCATCGTTTGATTTTCTCATAAGGAATACAGTATGAATAGCTACAAAGATAACTTTTCTGACATTTCTACAAAATCCAAATATATGAGACAACAGTATCACACAAGAAAATCTACCATTGGAGTCTAGCATTGCTTTTCGATTTGCAAATCCTAGATTAAAATTAGGATTAGTATTTATAATCAAATCCTCGACACCAACATCTGCAGGATTATCAGCGTGATCTTTTGGTCATCTTACAATAAATTGATTATGATCAGCGTTATCACTAATATCCTTTGTGAACATCATTGAATGACCGGCGGAGCGAATAAGATCATCGGAGTATCTCCCTAGCCCTAATATTGTAGTTGCAACATCAACATCATTATCGATGGATTCAATCCTGTTAGAATTAATCATATACTGAGCACTACTCAACAACGCCATTATACCATTATTGACAAATCCGATCTGGCAAGTTGAAAGATTTTTATATGGGGTACCATCAGCCCGTACTAGTCTCCCCTCCACCTCAATGAACGCCTCGCATGGCAAGAAGTACTTAGATGTATCATCAAATCAAAGTTCAATTCGTGATCTAGCTTTTGGATCTATATCGCGTTATACGAGAAAAATTGATAATTGCGTACAGAATCATTTTTTCGTACAGGAGCATCCATATCAAAGGCTTCATCTGGAGTAGATTGGAACATTTTATTATCTAGTTGTCAATCTAAATCATGATCTTCTAAAACCAGAACCGGAAACTAAATTTGCAATAATATTTCTTTGGGAATCATCATCATGATTTATCATCGACGATTGTGCCAACGGAGCTAATTTTTATTTACTATATCGTTGATTACTTTACTCACTCAAGGTGGCATTAGTTCAGTAGTTGGCAGTTTTACTGGTGTTGGTTTTTGTTTTATTTGAACCAACAACATAAGTTTTTCTTTTGCGGCATTAAATGCGCTACCAGCGAGATCACCAACTGTGCTGATACCTTTATCACGAATAACACAAATAGCTTTTGACGCTAATTCTTTACTGATCGGTATAATCTTCGGTGAAATTCAAGTAAATAACCCTGAGATGATGCTACCTAATCAATACCGCAGTATACTTTATATGTGGGTAACCGTGAATGCATGATGTAAACAGAAGTTGGTCTGTTGTGATTACGATTTATGATCATTTTATTTAAATGCTATTTATCTAATGCAGTGACATTAGTCACTATGATAATCATCAACGAATTCATCAATGAATTTGTGATATAAACCAATATCCATTAAACCACCCTGAAATAGTCATTGACAGATATCAGCTGCTTCATTAATTATATCTGGGGAATTATTTCCAGCTCGTTTTCCCCCAATGAGAACTTCTAATCGTGATATATCATCGATGATGCTTCTTGAACAAGGAACAAAACCACTACCATGAACTCTTGATGGAGAAAATCCACTACCAGTTACACCTGTTGCACCCTGTGTATCATCATCTTCTTCTTGATCAGATTGAAAATATAGTTGAGGTTCCTCCTGGTTTTTTTGTTTTCTTGGTGGTTGTTTTCTTTGTTTTCATGTTGTTCTTGTTTTCATTGTTGTTCTTGTTGTTTTAGTTGTTATTTTGTTTTCTCATATTCATCATATAGTTGTTTAGCTGCATCGATATATGCCAAATATTTTGGATCATCCTTGTTAATTTTTTATTATTTGAGTTTTAGCTTTATAGACTACATCGACCCAATGCTCCATATTTTTGATAAAATTTCTATGTTCTGGTTTTAAATACTTGTTTCTATCGTAATACTCCATAACAGCAAATTCAATAAAATCATTCATACTACTTTTATCAATACGAGCTAAAGCATCCTCGGTAAATCTATTTTGTAATTCCTCAACTATTTCCTCGTCTGCTTTTTGGGACCAAATCGAGAAGTTTCCGGTTCAGACTGTTTTACTATTTTTTCAAGTGCAGGTATTACACCCTGTTCAGTAGCTGTAACAACTTTTTCAGTAGCCATAGTTACCGGTTTAAATAATTGTTCAGTATCAGCAGTAAAATCAAGTCTTCGTTGTTGTTTCACTTGCAAATTATCTCTGAAAGAATCTGTCACTGGGAGAAATTTCTTAATTGCGGCCAATCGCTCTCTAGTTAATTTAGTTATTTGTGCTTCCCCGATGTTTGCCATAAAATCTTTGATTGTTATATTAACACGTATATGATTAATTAATTGCGAAACACAATAAAATACTTGACCCCAACAACGTATTTTATCGCCGTTGATAAAATACAAAATAACCGTTATTTTGGCAAAAGGAAAGCTAGACACAAACATTGTTACCAGCAAGATTGGTGTGTTCGTTGCCATCCGTCCCATCCAGATGAGATTCAGCTTAGTATGACAGCATGTGTGTCCCATGAAATTCATCAGAACATTGACATCTGCAAGCGTCAACAGTGTGGTATTGCCATAACCTTCAAGCCGCCTCACTATAAGCTGATGTGATAACTGCTTGTCTTTCCTGTAGCACTCTCCTAAAACATCCATGGCCAAGACTTCATATTTTCTGAATGTAGAGAAAGTGAAATTTAATGTGGAGTGGAGTGAAGTACATGTTTTCACTGCAATATATATATATATATAAGACATCAGTTGCTATTTTATTGTACCCATGCACTTAGTAATACTGTTTTTCAGCGAAATAAGCAACAAAGGGATGTAAATCATATGAAATGACAAACATCTTTCATTTTACAATCAGCATACAGTAAGTAATTCACATAACTGATCATCATAAATACATTTTAGTTTTGTGGTTCGGCTTGTAACTTTCAACAAAGTATTCATTCCATCTTTGAATTTGGAGAGCTGGTTGTTTCGGTGTTTCCTTGTGTTTATAATTGGCAGATTTATGTTTTGCTTTCTCAGCGAAGACCAGGTAATTGTTTGAACTATAAAACAGGTTTATGAAAAGGCAGGATTTTTGTTGGGCAGCAATACCTGCAAACTGTTTGTTCTGTAATATTAATCCACATGAATTAAATATAAAGTTAGTGAAGCAGGATGAGATTCCTTGCATAATAGTGGTAGTAAATTATTTAGCCCCCATAAATTACATTGGACTTACTCATCATTGACTATCATTGTCAATCAATTAAGGTATGAACACTTGCTCAGTTGAGTAACACATCTAGCCAAGTAAACGGGTACTTATTTATAGTCACTTACATCAAAACAAACAATGTATGAGTGTTTAAGATATTACAGTTAATTTCAAATCAGTATTTCTAAAATTTCTGTACTATTTGTTTTGGAGGTATTATTAAAGTTCAGCACAATTGTGCTAATAATTCAAATGTAAAAATGCTAACTAAATATGAGTGTTGAACCAAATGCTACTGTTGTTTGTTCTTGTCATACAGGGAGCACATTTTTAACTAGTTAGATATTTATATTTTCAGGGCAAATTAAAACATAATTACTAGTGCATTGAGACAATATTCTAATCCTTAAACAAACAACAATACACTTAAGATAAAAGGGATAGATTACTGTTGTAAATGCTTATAGTAACTTGTCATCAATCAAATTATACAGTTGAATTAGGTAGAAATAATAAGGAATCAGTAGTATTAGTATATTTATTGACTTTTCAAACAAATGTTGAAGTTGTCCCAAGACTTATATTACATGAAAAAACTGCTGTAATTTTTTGTCCCAGCATTTATGTGTCAACACAAAATTACTTTTGAAAATAATTTAGAGTGTCCCAAGACTTAGAGTGTCCCAAGACATATAGTGTCTCAAAATTTATAGTGTCCCAAGACATATTGTGTCCCAAGACATATAGTCATTACGGTATTTCTCTTTAGCACCCCATCTCTTTCTAATGAACTGAAATGAAATTCATCAAACTTTGAATTTTACTTGTCTCTAGAGTAACTACAGCTTCCTGCCTTGCACTCCCTGGCAAAATGATGCTGTAGATGATGTAATCACTGCTAGTTCAAACGCGAAACTTGTATCTAGCTATTTTCACATATAAAATAAAATAAACTTACTTTGAGTGCTGTAGAAGTTTCTCTTTCAGTTCTAGTACTTCATTGTCATCAGCTCTAGTAGCCAGACTTTTAAGAAGTGCACATGCTACAAGGGCTCCAGCTTAATATTAATAAAAACAAAAACTGAATCATTTTAAACAGTATTTGCATAAAATTCAATGAAGGTTAGCTTTCAGTTTTAGATCTTCAGTATCAGCAGCTTTAACAGTCAGTTTTTTAAGAAGTGCACATGCTACAAGCTTACTAATATAAATAAAAAAGCATATCTACAAACAGTATTTGCATAAGATTAATGAAAACATAGCACTGAATATGATCAATGGTATTTTAAATGTATTTAAAAAGCCTTTTTCTTCTGCTTGAATCAAAATTAATGATAAATGATCCTTCACATTATTGTATTCATTACATAATTCTTCTGTTAAAACCATATTTAAGAATTATTAAAACAATTAAAAGTTCATGTAAATTTCTGTGCATTAATGAGAAATCTTTGACCACATAAAAGCTGGCAAACTTTAAAAATGGAAACAAATATGATAAACAGAAGGTTTTAATTCCTGCAAATCCAGTGGAAACTGAGTAATCTGCATCATCATAAGATGGCAGAATGATCTGGAAAGTAGCCAACAGAGCTGATGATATAGGTCACACCAGGTCAAATTGGGTCTTTTGAGATGTATAGTCTCTGAGATAGAAGTGAGGTGTTAGACCTCTATCTCAATGCATGAATAATAGATCAGAGAACAGCTTCCTCTGGCAGCATATGCTCTGACCTCATGACAAAAAATGCCTAATAATTAAAAATTATACTGAGTTAATTCTTTGTAGACTAAATGAATAACCCGACAAATCCAAAATAGCCCAAGCAGGAATATAGTTCCTTAATTGTTTAAGTGGTAAGTACTAACAAGACCTCCTACTTCTGATCAGTACAATAAATTTTAGGTACAACTCAAATACTCAAACAGGATCCTTGAGTTGATCATATTCGGTTTCAAACAAAGTACTGATTCCCAGAGACATGAACTGCCCTTGGCAACAAAACCAGAGGCAATCATGGGTGAAAAACAGTCATCACAGCAGAACTGAAAGCAGTTTGGGTCACCTGTGGTGGCATAAATTAGACTGATTTTACCTGAAAAGGCTAAAGTGATTATGTAGGATATAGATATTATCCAAAATATGATTCAGCATGGCCGTGGACAGTGGCTTGAATTGTAATTTGTTCTGTGACATCAAAACCCATGACAGGCTCTATTTTGAACAAAAGGACAAGGCCCTTATTTGAAACAAGTTGAAACCAAATAAAACAGTTGGTGAGATCTTTTTCCTGGCATATGTCCTCCCTTTCTTGATACTAAAATGTGTCAACAATAATGCAATATAGCCTTTGGTTATTATTGGAGCCAATTACTTCTCCTCAGAGGGCAAAATGAGGATATTAGTGGCTTGTTTGCAACAAGGCTTGTAAAGGAGTACTGTTTCTCTGCCTGTTTCTCCTCACAGGCTTTTAAAATGGACAGACCTTCAAGCCAGAGTATTTCTATCCACCACTTTTCACAGAAATGTTTTATTCTTTGAGGGCTGTTTGATATTGGCCAGGTGTGCTAGTTTGGCTTATTTGGGTTCAGCAGGAAAATCTGCTTGCATGATTTTTGCAACTGGTGTTAGAATGGCATGATTTTCATGGGAATCTCTGTCACAAGATTTAGAAGCATGCTGTCAAAATCTTCTCCCATGTGAAGAGTGTAAACAGAAACAGTCTGAAGTTAAATTCCCTTGCTTATAATATTGCTTTGGATTTCAGAGGGGTTGGAAAAAGGTATAAGCATTGCAATTGTTTCAATTTAGGGAAAAGACAAACAAATGTCCCCTGCTATAATTATAATTGGCATTCAGAATATAGCCTTACAGTGGTTCAAGTCCTACTAAGTGAACAGGACATAAATTGTATCTGCAAATGGAATACATTCCAGCCCAGTTGATCTATTTTGTAGTGTTCGACAGAGGTCTGTTTTTGGACCTGTCCTCTTCATTCTATACACTCAGCTGCTCTCAAGTGTCATAGGTCATCACCCAGTGTCTCACCAATTGCATGCTGATGACACCCAAATATACAAGTCTAGCCACCCAACTGAAGTTGATGCTACCATCCATGGAGTAGAGAGGTGCATTTCTGATGTAAAATCATGGATGACATGTAACAAGCTGCAGATGAACGATGATAAAACTGATGCCATTCTGATCACAACACAAAGACTTTCTCATTCACATCCTTTACCTCAGACAATAAATATCAGCAACACCAACATTAAGTTCACAGTCCGTATGAAACCTAGGTGTTACTCTAGACAGTGCTCTCACACTGCATCAGCATGTAATGAACATATGCAAGGCTACATATCTTGAGCTGAGTCACATCAGTTCCATTTGCAAATATCTTTCAGATGATGCCACTAAAACACTTGTGTGTTCATTAGTACTTTCAAGACTGGACTATTGTAACTCAATTCTGTCTGGTTCATCACAATATCTACTCCAAAAATTGTTCCAATTTAGTGAAAAGACAAACAAATGTCCCCTGTTATGATTGTAAAGCATTCTGCTAAGGTTTGCATCTTAACAGACTGGTGTGCATAGACTGCACCTAATGGAACCAACCCTTCTTTCACTTGGAAGGAGGGCAGGAGATGTGATCTTAAATGATAAATCCTGTGCAACTTAGGCAGTTCAACCTCCAAACTGACTTCATGGATATATCCTGTCAGAATCAGACAGTTCAACCTCCAAATTGACTTCATGGATAAATCCTGTCAGAATCAGACAGTTCAACCTCCAAATTGACTTTATGGATAAATTCTGTCAGAATCAGACAGTTCAACCTCCAAACTGGTTTGATGGGTAAATCCTATGCAAATTAGGCAGTTGAACCTCCAAACTGACTTGATGGATAAATCCTATGCAAATTAGGCAGTTCAACCTCCAAACTGACTTGATGGATAAATCCTATGCAAATTAGGCAGTCCAACTTCCAAACTGTCTTGATGGATAAATCCTATGCAAATTACCGTATTTTCGCGCATATATCCCGCGGGTTATACCAGATTTTACAAACCCCGCAGGGGGGGTGCGGGTTATATAAGGGTGCGGGCTATATCACAATTTTTTTACACATAATGATATTTCAACATATTGTTTGAAAAACGTAACTACATAACATATATTGTTCTAGTTTTGTTTTGCTAGGGTTGGATATTATGGCTACTACGGTGACTTTACAACAACTTACGGTATCGGGACCAAATCAACATTTCGGGATAAAAACTTAAAATTTCGTATCCGTCACGTTTTCATAATCAATATTTTCTGTTTTCAATCGAAATAACTACGGTACCTAATTTTACCGCTGGGCCACGATCCACTGCTTCAGGTCAGCTTCAAGGTGAGGCCACTTTGCTTTAGGTCTGCAACGAGCACGTTTTCGTGGATTCATCTTCTCCAACGTTCCTTTTTCTTTTCTCCAACCTCGGATTACACTCTCATCAATATCAAATTTTGTGCCTGTGGCTCTATTTCCATGCACTTCAGCATACGCAATGGCAGTTAGCTTGAAGTTGGCCGTGTAAGACTTTCGTTTCGGCATTTTTTAAATTAAACAGAAAGAAATTATTTAAACTCAAATCTACACTTCACAAGAATACAAGATTATTTTAAAATGTCCGTGTTTATGTAGCCTGTAGTTGAGGCACAGCTCCTACGCACACAAGCACTGTGTACCGTGTTTTTCCTGACTTTTATTGAGCAAAGGTCGTCGGCTTACTTTGATGATGGCGCCGCTAAAGGCTCCAGTTTAAGGGTGAAACAAATACCTGTTTGTTATTGCTGCGGCAACTTCAGATAATTGTAGAACATTGAAACAGATTTGTTTTATTTGTTTAGTATATATCAGTGCTTCAAAGGTAATCAGTTCTCTTTGAAGTGTTAGCAAACGTATTTTTTCTTCTTCCATCTGGTATTTGTTTTTAAATTAGTGTCATCTGCTTGACTGTACTCATTTTACGTTTCCGCCTTCTGCGGATTCGGATTTTGACTAGTCAGTTGCATAAAGTAATAAGGCCAGATATCATCATTAGCGGATTATGATATAACAGTGCACTGTTAGTGTGGTTTGCCAGTATGAGACAAGGACTTGTTATTTTAACAATATATTCCAGTACATTGTTTCCTGTCATGGTGCCTTTGATTTTCTCTACTCCAAACGCAAGACTGTATATACGGTTTTTATCAGCCAAAATTGGTGTCACCACAAATATCACCAGATGGTATATTTTGTCACCAAAACGGAAAACAGAATCGCAGTTTGCTACATCAGCGAAGCCCCGTGATCCTGTAATTGATTTCATTTCCGATTGTAGCTGTATAAATATATCTATGGTTGCGGGTTATACAAAGGTGCGGGTTATGCCAACGATTTTTTACACAAAACCCCAAAAACTGCGGGCTATATGAGGGTGCGGATTATCTGCGTGTGCGGGATATATGCGCGAAAATACGGTAGGCAGTTCAATCTCTAAACTGATGAGGACTACATTATTAAGCACAGCTACAAATGCAGCATTTTGCAAATAATTTCATAAACAGATCCTATTCTTCAGATGACTAAACTTACAAAATAATGGTCCACTTAAAATATTAAACATTGGTCATGCTTGCTTTGTTGACATGTGAACATACTGACCCAATTATCAAAGTCAACTTGATGAAGTTATTTATTATGATCTATTTTATATGTTCCTATTTTTTACTTTAAAAAACAATATTTAAACAAATAGACTGTGACCCCTATTTGAGAGTAGCTTAAAAAATTGCAGTATTTAAATTTAGCTTTTAAGTATTAATCAAAATATTAAGATATTAAGTAGGAATATTAATCATCAATATAAATTTTAACTATAGCATCCTTTCTCTCAGATATCTAATGAAACTTACCAATATGGTTTTTGGACATTGTCCAGAACATTTTGGCCATATCTTCTCTGTTGAAGAGAACAGCCCAAAGGAAAAGCTCCTTTTCTGGTTGTTCAAAATCCCTTTTGTTTGTCTCATCTGTGTTCTCTGGAAAGCAGTAAAATAAAACAATTGTAAATAAAGAAACAATATGAATAACAAAATTTAAGTATTTTGAGACCAAAGTTTTAACTGGATCTGTGAATACAGTGAATATTCATGATGTACCAATATTCATGCAATGCATTTCACGGATTTACAAACTATGAATTTGAAGACTCAATGAACTATATATTTTATGTGGAAACTAAAAGACACTGTCCCCAGTCCATGAATTTAATTAAATACTAGCATAAATTCAACATTACAAAACCCTGAAAACAAGAAACCTCACAAAAATTAAGGAACTTATTGCATCTATGTACTAGAATAAAAATACTATAAATGAACCAGATCAAACTTGCACACAGTCTCTTCCACAGCTAACACCTGTTTGAGGTCAAGATTCGGCAGACAACCAGATCAGATTACTGAGGCTACTAATAGAGAAAAGAGGCTACCCATGGGTATTATGAATATGGTACCATATAGAGAAAGAAAATGCCTGGTGGTTACTTGTGTAAATTTCTCAACCAGTGACATCTTTTGAACTTGCCAAAAGGATGTAACAAAAAGAATGAGTAAAGATCAGAAAGAGTTGCCGCCTAAGTACAGGCACAGTACATGCACTTTTTTAAAAAACACCTTATTTGTTGAGAATGGAGAGGTTGTTATACCAGCAGAGAAAATTGGACAGCATGCGAAATGGTCATTCTTGGGATATAACTTAAATGGAGTTGATATGGATATAACTATTGTGAATATTCAAACCTTGAAGGAGTATGGTATGTATTTTCATAGTTTACATTTACTGTTTAATGTATTTATTAATTCTCTTTGACAAAAGCTACAGCTAAACAGAAGCAATAAAGTGAGAAGAAAAAAAAAGTACAAAGACCTGGAATCTCTCTCTCTCTCATATATATATATATATATTCAGCCATATTTTATTTTGATCATGGAATGCAAAAAGAAACGTGCAAAGGAATACATATGCATCTCGCTGTGTATCTCTCATCCCAAAAATTTGGGGGAAAAAAGCATTTTAGTATTAATGATGCAATTTCCCTATTGCTGGTAATCTGAAATAGCATACAGTGATACTCTTATTAATTATGGAACAGTTTAATTCCACTCAGGACTGTGTATTTTATCCAATCTGTAACTCAATACATTTTTGGGTCAGCATCATTATATGTAGTACATTAATACATTTAGCATACTTTGTGTGAAACAAATTAAATACTTTTAGTTACATTTAATGTTCCATTCTAAAAAGGTTACAGAGTTACCCACAGGATCAAATTCGTTGTGATGAACAAAGTGAAAAAGATGAAGCCAAGTATTGGTCTAGCCCTGTCTTATACTAAATATCAACATTTATATGGATGAAGGATTGAAAATATACCAAAATTGTTCATTCGACTTATACTCCACATCGACTTATAGGCTGGCAAATACGGTAATTCTTTCGAGACAGCTTATGTGAAATTGATTGATTGTCTTGCTGGCATGCAGGTGGGTGGTGAGAAATTCAACAAGGTACTGTCTTTCAGCTTGGTGATAAGACTGATTCTTATGCAGTCCCACACATTTCCACATTGTCTACCAAAGGCTTTGGCAATTCTACTGCTGACCTCAACATCAATGCTAACTGCTTTATTAATGCTATCCACATCATCTGTCATGGCTGGCTAAAATCATTGGGGATAGAGGATGTGATGTATATAGAACAAAACCTAAATTATGGCACTACTGTAGACAACCTTCTGCTAAAACACCTCATTTCCTCCATCAAATATAAATCATGCATGTTGACATTATATTATTTTTTATTTATTTAGCAAAGGATCTAATTCTCACTATCATAATAAATGATCTCTCTTACACATGCCAGACATGTGGTGGGATGAGGAATACTGCTGATTACCTTCATCCGTTTTCTTCTTTTTGAGGTTCGCTGGCAACCATTTTAATTTTGGCTTTACACCTTTCACAGAGAAATTGTTATCTGAAAATATACTAATATTTTGAATTAAAAATATAGATGTATATTCAATTCAGTCCATAGATATATATTATTCATGTTAAGAATACATTTCTAACGAAGCTTATATGCAATCTTGGTTGGTTTAATGTATTTCAAGTAAATATTTATGTTCAGTATTGAGTGTGTCTGTATTCTTTATATCATTTAGGAGATTCTCTTGGGTAAATCCTGAAAATGAATCTGATTTGAAGAATGAGTAGATTCAATGAGACAGTAAAGAAGTGACCATATTTTGTTTTACTAATTTATATAATAATTAAATTAGTTGTTGGTAGCACTTAGAACTAGTATATTTTCTTCTGCACAGCCATATTTTCGAATGTTTCAGGAGCTGGTTAAGAGGTTCATAATATGGCAGCCATTTTTTTTTATCTATCCCTATTCTGTGTAATGATTCTTGCAAAGGGATATATTCTCAACTGAGAGTAGCATGTAAAATACTGACGAAACTATACATATTTAATTTGTATTTGTACTGCTTAGACCCATCACTTTTTAAAAATATTTTTTCCTTTAAAATATGTTAAAACTCAAACATTACAATTAAAGAAGAGAATCATCCTTAACTCTCAAGTACACTGTTGTGCTTTTCTGTGGACCAAAGTAAAAATTCACAAACAATGGAGTTGAAAAGGTGGAGTTTCAAGGAAGGACAGGAAACTTGTAATAAATTGGTGCAGCGTAACACTGACTCCTCCTCTTCAGTTCCAAGTCTTCTTAAAAACCAACATAATAGGCAGAGTATAAAAATCACAACTAGAACAGGAACTCTCAGCACTAAAATCAGAGTATACACAGCGTTCAAATGGACAAACCAGTTGCAAAAACAGTCTGCCAGGAAACCCAGACAACACATTACACAAACATGTCAAAGGACCAAAACACAAGAGCATGTCAGAGCACTCAGACCACTCGTAAAAATCAGTAACTTCATAAAGGACCTCTCTTCTCATAGGATCATCAAAAATCAAAGGAGTAAGAACAAGAGGATTATACAAAACTGTCATAAAAACCCACAGCTGTGCAACTATCAATACTATTGCAGAAAAATATGGGAAATGGATATTGTAACATTATACATGTGTAACTAACCAATTAGAACCCTCTGTGCATGAGTCATAGTTCCACTGACAGGCATCTGCCTCTTTGATACCACTTTGTGTTACGACCTCACAGTAGTCGTTTGCATATATTAAAGTTATTGATAGTTAGAGCATGGTGTCTCATCTTATGTTTTAACGCAATAACACAACATGGTGTCAGATGTGGGATAGCAAATGGATCGTAAATGGACATTTTGAAACAAAAACTTTACAATCCATGGAATATTTTTGACAAATTTGACACCTTTAAAACGTTGAAAATCCTGCATACAAACTTAATACCTTTGAAATGGATCTTTCTGGAGTGCCAACCCCTACCATGGTCTGGGACAATTCCAACCTTACCACATCATGGGCTAAATTCCAACAACACTGTGAATTGATATTTTACAAACCGATGAGTAGAAGAAGTAATGCGGTCAAAGCCAACCACATTTTACTTTGGGTAGGAGACAAAGGTAGAGGTATTTTCAACACATGGACTCTGACAGATGAAGATAAAAAGGACCCAACAACTCTCTTTATAAAATTCAAACATCATGTGCAACCAAAATTAAATCTGGTCTGTGCAAGATTCAAGTGTAACAATGAAATTCAAGGCTCCAGGACAATAGATCAATATGTGAATTCATTGAAATTCTTGGCCAAAGACAACTTATTTATGATAAAAATGTTTTCAGGGTATCATCATCAAAGATAAGAGAAAAACTTATCAGCGAAGGTAAAAAGTTGACCTTGGAAAAGGCTATCAATATCAGTCAAAGCCACGAATATGCCCAGAAGCAGCTCCAGACCATGTCTGTATCAACCAAACCAGAAATGGATGTGACAATTCAACAACAGGCCAAGACAAAAGAACTGCAGCCGAAGAAGAAATGGATCATGTCTTCTAGACGGAGCGTGAACATGACCTGTGGACACTGCAGATACAGATCGCATTCAAGCCAGGATAAGTGCCCCACAAAAGGAAAGACTTGCAATAAGTGTCATGAACTTAATCACTTTGAATAAGTATGTAGATAAAAAATGGTCAGTGTGATTAATAATGAACATCAAAATGAGGATTTGTATATTGACTGAAAAAAGGGATATAATTGCCAATGGCTAGGCATATGCAGCGATATATTTAGTTTCTATTGATTTTAAATTGCCAATGGCTCGGCATAATCAACCATATTTAGTTTATATTGATTTTAAATTGGATATTGGCTCTCAAGTTAACATCATACCCTTGCATATATTCAAAAAGCTAGGCATAAAGTATCACCTGGGTACAGTCAATCTCACATGCAAACACGCTGAACATACACATGAACTCGAGTTATACATTGTTAAAATGAAAGCACCACCTATACATGGTTTACAATCTTGTATGGAGTTAGGCTTAGTTAAATTTACATACTCTGTTCAGACATGGATGTCAAATTTACGATGTAACAAGAGTACACCCCTCACTAAGGCAATTGTACTCAAGGAATATGCCGAAGTCTTCAATGGCATTTGTCTTTTCCCTGGGGAATGTACAATACACATCAACCCCAAGGCAACACCTGTTGTGCACCCTCCACAGCGAGTACCTGTCGCACTTCAAGACAGACTCAAAATTGAACTTGATAGC
Organism: Unio delphinus; assembly: GCA_029339505.1. Lineage (NCBI taxonomy): Eukaryota > Metazoa > Mollusca > Bivalvia > Unionida > Unionidae > Unio > Unio delphinus. The sequence goes on from JAQISU010000081.1 coordinate 9,859,966, forward strand.
ATAGAAAATGACAATATTATTGCCCAGGTTACATCACCTACAGCATGGGTAAATTCTATGGTTGTCATAGAAAAGCAATCAGGTAAACAAAGGGGATGTCTTGACCCACAAGATCTTAATAGAGCAATTTTGTGTCCCCATTACCCAATGCATGCATTAGACGATATCCTACCCCAATTATCAGGTGCAAAATACTTCACCAAGTTGGATACATGGTCAGGATATTGGGCAATAAAACTGTCAAGTGACTATTCTTACCTCATAACTTTCAACACCCATATGGCCATTAGGTTTGAAATCATCTCAGGATGAATTCCAAAGGTAGATCAATGAGAGTTTTGAAGGTGTAAACAGTATTTTTTCGATTTGCAACAATGTACAAGTTTTCAGACCTACACCGACAAACAAAATACAAATTTAACAAATGTTCTCAAACGCTCTCTCAAAAAAATGAATCTGGCTAAATGAGAAAAAACTAGAAGTAGGTGTCACAGAAGTACAGTACTTCAGGCACATTCTGTCAGTAGAAGGTCTCAAACCCAACCCTACCAAAGTAGCAGCGGTCAGAGAAATGGAACCCCCTCATAACTGTGCGGAGTTTGAAGCCATTCCTGGCATGGTTAACTACTTGAACAAATTTGCCCCAAATTTGGCAGAGGTCACCAGTCTGTTAAGACAACTGTTAGTGAAAGACAGAGTTTGCATGGGATTCTTCGCAAATAGACACATTTCAAAACGTCAAAGACATAATTACTAGTGGACTCCAATCCAACATACCTATCCAGCCTCACCCTTGTGTATACACCAGCTAGACACTTACGCTCTTCTTCTGATAATCATATACTCATTGTTCCCACGGTGAAAAGAAAGTCATATAGACAACGTTTGTTTGCATACCAGGACTTGGCGACGAGGAACGAATTGCCCATTGAAATTAGACACAAAGACACAGTGGTCCCTTTTAAGAGTGCTCTTAAAACTCACTTGTTTCGAACCTAATCATGTTTTGTATCATAATTGTTTTCAGCATGTTTTTATGTTTTCCAATTTCATTGTTTTTGTCATTTGTTGTTAAAATATGGGCTCGGTGCTGCCCTAATACAAGATGATAAGCTTATGCATCAAAGTCCTTGACTAAAACTGAAATGAATTATACTCAGATAGAGAAAGAAATGTTCACTATACTATTCGGATGCAAATAGTTCCCGGATGATCACTATGTATACGCGAGGAAACGGACCACCTTCCACTTGTCTGTATAATGAAAAAGTCCCTCTATACAGCCCCACCGCAACTACAATTCATGCTTTTGCAACTGCAGTGTTATGACCTAGAGGTAAAACATTACCAAGATAAGAACATACCCATAGCAGACACACTCTCCCGTAAGTTCTTATCTGATACACACCCCACCTTATCTGAAGGTATAGATATGCATGTGCATATGGTGTTATCAGCATTACCTGTATCTGATCATAAGAAGGAAGAAATTCAATCTCTCACTGAACAAAACCCCCAGCTGGTCATACTGAAACAGGTCATGATTGAAGGTTGTCCTGAAAAGAGGTCAAGCTGTCAATCAAAGATAATTGACTATTGGAATTATAGAGATACACTTTCAATTGTAGATGGGTTAATCTTGAAAGGTCAAAAAAGTCATACAGCAAGTCTACAGGCAAAAAATGCTAGAAACTGTACATTCAGGGCATTGAGAAGTGTCTGAAAATAGCCAGGGATGTCTTGTTTTGGCCAAGAATCTCAGCTGACATTTCTGATTTAGTGTCAAAATGCTCTATCTGCTTGGAGCACAGAAGTTCTTACCAAAAGGAACCTCTCATCCCCCATGACGTCCCAAAATATCTTTCGTAAAAGGTTGTCACAGACCTATTTACATGGGATAATAAAGAGTACATTGTCGTAGTAGATTATATCAGTTGCTACTTCGAAGTTAACTCACTCGCAAGCTCAAAAAATTGCACTGTTATCAATCCCATGAAAAGCATATTCACGCGCTTCGGAATACCGGAAACATGTTATTCTTCCTGAGAGTTCACAAGCTTCACAAAAGAATGGGGCTTTCAACACGTTACATCAAGTCCCACATACCTTCAGTCGAATGGCCTAGTGGAGAAAACAGTTCAAACTGTAAAGAGAATTCTCTCAAAAGCAAAAGCCAATGGCAGAGAACCGCTTATAGGCATATTAGAGTATCGAGCCATTGCTCTTGATATCGGGTTCTCACCAGCACAATTCTCGATGAGCAGACAACATAGATCTATTTTCCCAACAACACGCAAAAAATTAATTCACAAAACACCCATCACCACTGAGGTCAAAAAGAAAATTACACTTCGCAAGAAGAAAACAAAGAATTATTATGATAAAAGTGCTAAACCACTAAAACTACTTAGAGAACAGGAGTCGATCAGAGTTCAATTCAAAGGTCAAAACTGGGAACCTGCTGTTATAATAAGAAAACACAACACATCGAAAGGTCATACTCAGTTCACATCAAAGATGTACCATTTATCGTCGAAATAGACGTCAGCTCATAAAAACTAATGAATCACACCCCCAGCAATGTAATATAAATACACCCTTCTCTCAGATTGAATACACACTGTGTACAGTTGTAACACTTCCCACAAACGTCAGTAAATCAATTTCACAATCAATAGAATCTCAATGTTTCAAAGTACGCCCGAGCCTGACGCAACAATCCTACAAGACTGTCAGCAAAGCGGATATTACACATGTTCTGGAAGGCTAGTGAAACAAAAGATAATATAGTCAGTGTAATAGTTTCTCCTAAATCCTGTACACATATAAGAAACAGAAATCCTATACTCACAGCTAAGAGAGGCTCAGCTAGTAGAACAGTCATTAGTGATAAACACAAACGGTGATTCAAGATAAGGACCAGCAGTGTACATTAAATAGCAACCAAACAAGCAATCTTTACAAAATGTAAAATGCATTCTCAGTCTGTCGCATAGATTTATTCATTCATCATTGTAATCATTGCTATCATTTGATATATTAATTATCTTGGCTCATGATTAATTTAGACGATTCATTAAAAGTTTATTAAAAATTTTTCTTTGTAAGAAGAGAGTTGTAACATTATGCATGTGTAACTAACCAATCAGAACCCTCTGTGCATGAGTCATAGTTCCACTGGTTCTATCGACAGGTGTCTGCCTCTTTGATACCACTTTGTGTTTCGACCTCACAGTAGTCGTTTGTATATATTAAAGTTATTGATAGAATACAGCATCTTATGTTTCAATGCAATAATACAACAGATGTGTCACCATATCATACTGTAATTCTTCTCATTGGTGGCAATAATTACAGTAACGACCAATATTTAAAGGGCATTGAGGAAGATAATGAAAGCTTGTTCTATCAGAGGTCTCGGAACCCCTTAATCATGTGTGTTTGGATGGATATTTTGTATCTCATATGCAGAAAATCACTTATACAGAGAGTCCTCCGTATGCACCAATTTGCTAGTTGGCAAAGTCAAGGGCTTGCTAGTCCTGCTTCAACCACCTGTTGAGTGGAGAAATGTGTTGATCATTTAATCATTTAAGCTGTGTTGATATTTACAATCAGAAAATTCAGTGGCTGAAAAGACCCCCATGTTGTCATTGTAAGAGTACAACATGACCCAATAGCTTAGTGGCAAGTTCAAAGACTTGACCAGCTGAGAAAATGTGCTGATATTTTACAATGATTGATTTCCGAGGCAGAATGACCCATCGATGTACATGTACTTGTATATAAGAGTACACCAAATGTACTTTAGCTTTCATTACAGTAAAACCTGTCTTGAAAGACCACTGCTCTGTGAGACCACCTGTCTTGAGAGACCACCTTCTCAATGCACAAATTTATCAATTGTGTAGCATTGTGACCTGTCTTGAGAGACCATATTTTTTTTGGCAAAAGATGTGGTCTTTCAAGACTGGTTCTACTGTATTGTGTTCGTTTCCAAGTGTAGTCAAATAAGTACAGTAGTGCATGTGACCTCAAAATCAAGACATGTTGAGAGTTAGACAAAATCCTATTTGCAAATTTGGATAAGAATTTTGGGGTTAAGTGGGAAATTGACCAAGATTGTAATGAAACTCATTCGAGTGCTAGAAGTTGCTAGAACTGACGTTTCACGTGGAACACTGTGTGATGCTTGGAATATGACCTTTCCTGGACCTGACATAACTCGCTCTCACTATCGGACAAACAAGGGATACGTGTCAGTGCTGTAAAGAAGTTAGATAAACTCAATGGCAACCAGTTTTTACTCAATCATCTGGAAATATAGCTATTTTAGGTATGACCAATGTGATTCTTGTAGGGGACTGCAACTTTTGCTGGTGAAATGTGTCCCAAAATAAGTGTCCTAAACTAGTTTTGAAATCCTATCGAGACCTCTGTCTATGCCATCAGGTCCAGAAAAAACCTAAGTCTAATATAATCATCTCAGGTCTACTGCCAAGAAGGGATGTACTTATGACTCCACTAAATGATCAGTTAAGAACATTGTGTGAAATTTTCCAATTACTGTTTGTTCCGCAATTCAGGACCTTCTTTAAGGACAATCAAGTGAACAAGCAATTATACCAGCAAGACCGAATTCCAAGCCATGTTCCTTAGGACCAGTATATAAAACTTATAAAAGGGGTTAGGCATGAGTCAGAAAACTGCTTGTATTGTGGAAAGCACGGTCATGTAACACAGCATTGTCTGCATGGAAAACATTGCCATCTTTGTAACGAACTAGGACATAATCAAACGTTATACCAATAGGTAGAAGGCAATGATGTACAGGCTTATGCAACACATATCCAGCAACAAAATGAGTTACAATATTTGTATACTTTTCAATGTAATAATTATTTAACCGCTCCAGTGGCCTAGTGGTTAGAGTCCGCCTCAGGAGCAGGAGGTCATGGGTTTGATCCTCCGCCGAGTCATACCAAAGACTTACAAATATGTTACTAAAAGCTGCCTTGCTTGGCGCTCAGCATTAAGAGGTTAGTATTAGGACTGGTTGGCCTGGTGTCAGGATAATGTGACTGGGTGGGACATCATGCTACATGTCTGCGATATAATGCCCCAGTGCTGGACATCACTATAAACTGCCTCACTGCAGACATTGTAGCGGTATAACTGAAATTTTGTTAAAGCTACGTTAAAAATCAAACAAACAAACAAAGTTATAATAATAATCAGGTTTCAGGTTTCTGATTTGTGTAGAAAGTGCTCTCTATTTTAATATCTCTCTAATAAAATTTCATTAATTTATTTACCAAATAATTTCTGGGTTCAAAGAACTCACCTTCGTATATATTATCTGGATCATCTCCTAGTAGATAAACAATGATCTTGCCAACTGATTTTAACAAATCTGGTTTAGTAGCAAACTTCTTTTGCTTTCTACAGCAAAGGTAGGCTGTCCAGGATTGCTGAAAATAGAGGCAATACTAACTTAATACTACAATAAAAAATATCAGCCTCATGAAAAGCTGCAATAATCAGGTAACCCATCATGCACTGCTCCAGTCAACTATACCCCAGTTTCTGGACGACATATTTAACTCCTAATTTTGTCAGGATAAAACTTTACTCATGTCCATTTGACAATGTTCATATACTCTGTAATTTCCAGATAGTATACATAATAAGTTTGAATGATATATTGTATCAAAAACAGTCATGTTGTATGAACAATAACCTTAATATACATTTATTGAGCTGAATATTACATTTTATGAACAAATAATATTAATATGAACTGAAGCACAACATAGATCAGTATGATAGGCTCAATGGTTATAAAATTCATGTTCGTTAAAGTTAAGGTTTATAACTTTTATTCCATGACATTATGAAGAATAGTACAAGTGTCATTTCAACTGCATGGTGCAACTAATTAATATTATCACATTAAAGTTAATAAAATCAGGTCAATGCAAAATGAAGAATGACCATGTAACATACTGACTGATAATGCAACCATGTAACATGTCACAACCGCACTACATGAAGAATGACCATGTAACATTCTGACAATGCAACCATGTGACATGTCATGACTACACTAAATAATGATCATGTGACATGAAGAATGACAATGGGACTTAGAGAATGTGCATGTGACATGAAAATGATCATGTGACATGTAACTTAAAGAATTACCATCATGCAACATGAAGAATGACAATGTGACATGTCACAACCACACTACATGAAGAATAACAATGTGATATCAAGAAATATCACATTTCAAACAAATTTTTTCCACCCAATGAAACAAGTACTACAGTGCATTATTCAGGTTGTTGGGGAAATGTACACTGCATACATTTACTAAATTGGTTGTAATGATGTCGTCAGAAATTCAGAAGTGTGATCTATGAAGTGTTTTTAGAACTTCAATTTTATAAAGTGTATGCTTGATAATAAATACACCCACCATCCAATTTTAATAAATATAACAAAATTAATTTACTTAACAAAGTCTTTACAAATAATAAAAAACCCAAATGCTAGTTAAAATATTTAATAGACAGTGTATACCCATTCTTACAAAAAAAAAAGAGACAAAAAATATTACCAATGCCTGAACTGTAAATCACATTAGCCTGCCTTGTTATATTTATTAAAGACACAGTAACATTAGGTAAGAATAACTACTTGCCAAGGTTAACAATATTCAATTTGATACATATGTATCGACTGACACTTAAAAGGTGGCAATTAATTTAGGACTGAAAACAAGTTTATGGTGACCTCCTTGCCATAGTTTGCAAAACAGTTCATTTTTTAAAATGGTCTCTACCATGAACTTACATAATTCCTAAGGAATAAAAAGCTGCTTTATCAACCTAAAAAATTATATGGCATCACTAGGAAAGTTAACAAAATCAACTTTTTAATTTATTAAAGTACTGACATTAATTCTAATAATCAGAGAAATAAAGTGGAATTTAAAAAAAAAATTAAATACACATTTATCCTTATTTGTGACTAATTCAGTTTGAAAATTAATTAAATAAAGACAAAGTGATGCAGCTTTACAAAAAGAATTGTACAGACAGGTAAAATAGTTCAGGCTGTCATAGCTAATTAGAAAAGTTATACATACTCAAGCAACACTGTCCTATGAATACAGAAAACTAGTGAACAGACATTAAGTGAATCTTGTCAATTATCTTAATTTCATAATATGAAGAAAACCCATCATGGATTTAAGAAATATAAACAACTGAAAATACCAAAACTAAAACCAAAATCAAACAAACAAATTTTCTATGACCTCTTAAACTGTTACATTGTAAAGAGTGTACTGTTATATGCTAAAGATTGCACAGTTTTGTGGTAACAGTCCCTTGTTATGTGGTAAAAAGTCCCCATCTGAGGAAGGACAAACATAAACAATTAATTTCTTAAGATATCAATACCCTTGCTAGTTCCATTATTATTTTGGTCTTTTTTTAAAAAATCAAGCTAACACAGAATATATAAGTCAATACTGGTATGAACATTTACTACAGTTCGGAAAACATGCAAACTGTCTAGAAGAAAGATTGTTATGTATATCTATATTGAGTCAATGAATGTAGATTGTACTTTTAAATAATGGTCATTTGTAAACAACATGCTAACTTTTGTTCATGATTGGATATAAAACCATACCTAGAATACTGTAATGTTATCTGGGGAAACACTTCGACAAGAATATTTACAAATTATTCTGTTTGTGAAAAGAACTTCCATACTTGTCCTAGATAATACTGAAAACATTCCAAATGCAATGAATGATAATAAAATGTTAACATTAAGTGAACAAATATATTTTTTAGAAAAAGCCTGACTCATACACAAAGTTTAAAACTATATTGCCCCATTATATCTCAATGAACTATTTCCTGCTAGAAAACAAGGCAACACTTTCAATTTAAGATCAACTTTATCTAACCACATTCCATTAAAAAAAAAAACTCTTTAAAAAAAAAGGATCACTAATTTGGAACAAAATCTGAAGGGAAATTAGAGAAAGTACAAATATAAATGCATTTAAATATAATCTAATTCAATCGATGAAGGTGGAAATTGTTTTGATTTGACAAACACATGAGAACAAAGAATATATATACTAACTTTCCACTTTATTGTCTAACTATATTTGTGCTATATATATATATATACATACATGGTACCTAACTGGAACACATTCTTTCAAATTTTTTTTTCATGTCAATATATAAGTATAGCTTATTATCAAGTATGTGTGTATGTGTCTTTCTGTGTTTGTCTGTCTATGTGTGTGTGTGTATACTATGAATCTAAATATGCATATAATAGAGAGCAACAGAAGAATTTATTCCATGCAACTAATGTGTCACCCTCTTTCAACACAATCATTATTATTATTATTATTATTACTATTATTATTATTATTAAATGACCAGGATGTTTGTTACAAGTTCACACGTTTGTAAATAAGGCTAGACCTTGAACTCAAATATCAGTAAATATAATGTAGCTTATTTATAACTTACAAGTATAAAAAAATTCAGGCAGCTATAAATACTCTACCCTCAATCACAGACAAAGGTCAAGCACAATATATAACTTAAATACACATAATAATACACTATGATTACTACATTAATGAAGGTGTTGACATTCTTCATAAGCAATCAGCACACCAAAAATTAGTGAATGCTAACATTATTTGAAAAAAAATTGCTTATAGAAAAAAATGTAAGTACTATGTTTGAAAAGAATAGTGTCTTTTTTGTCAGTCTTGCATTCTCTGAATTTACATTAATTTTGGAACTGAATATTTTTTACCTCAAAACAAACTCTAAATGTTCAATGCTGAACTGTGCTAGTTGTTCTGAGCTGTTTTGCACTAAATGGGAGCCATTCTGATGATGCTTTGTAGAATGGTATGACCACATCACACTGTTAATTGACAATTAGGACTAAAAGAAAAGTTTTGGCTTTAAGCAAAGAGAAAATGGCAATATTTTGTCTCAGATTTGCCATTTTTATGCTGGTTTCAAGAACCACCTGGTAAATGTACATATGCCATATCACTGCAAATATGATGCAAACACTTTTAGGAAACATAGAAATACATCAGTTATAAGAGTAAAAAAACCTGACATTACTAAAATTGTAAAGTATTTCAAGTATCTAAATACTTTAGATGTTGAAGCAAAGTTAAGTTTTGGTAAATCTGAAATCATCATTTTTTTGTTTTCTGTACTTAGACTTTGCTAAATATGGACCATTTTACCTTGATATGTATTTTTGTACTGCCATCTAACGATAAATTTGTATTTAAAATACAATGGAAATTTTTTAAAGTCATTTGACACTGATTGGGAGAAAATAATTAAACACTGATTGGATAACACTTTTATTGGCATGCACATTAAGAAATTCTGGTCTCTGAACAATCAACCCAAACCAAAATCGCAAGCTTATTTTTAAGGTTGCGGCAAGCTTATTATTTAAGCTTGCCGCAAGCTTAGATTTGAAACCACGGACAAGCTTATTTTTAAGGTTGTGGGAAGCTTATCGCAAGCTTCCCGCAAGCTTATTTTTAAGGTTGTGCATGGCAAGCTTAGATTTTAAACTATATATATATATATATATATATATATACACAGCAAACTTGCATGGCGTGTACTGCCACCATATTTCTAGCCCTTGATGTGTGGAAATGACCATTTATATCAAATATTAAAGTAAAATGTTGATATATGCAACAATGTATGTCACAGAATTGAAACAGTGGATTTTGTATTAAAAAAGTAACTCAAACACAATGTGTGAAAGGTGGCAATTCATGAACTTAATTAGTTAATAAAAATATGATGTAAAAATACAATGATTCTCACATGCTCTCAACATACAATTGATCCAACTACTCTATACTAATTAACATTCACACATTGAAGAAAAAAAATAAATATTATATCTGATATACAGATTCAAAACACTTCAGTTTTTAAAAAAACATACACTATCCGATATTCACATCATTTCATGTACCGCCTAGGATTGAGATTCAAACAATCTCAAGGTATTCAGATAAATTGCAAATGTTCTGCACTGTAAGTACAAGATTCACAAATCTCCTGGAATTCAACTATATTCAAAATAATCTCATGTAAATACAAATGTACCAATTGAAACAGCAATTGGACCAAATACACCAGTCCCTCGATAACAAATAGTAGACACATCAATATACTATAATTACCATTATTTACTACTGCACGACATACTGAGAGAGAGATATTGTTTCTAAATATCTTCTGCAATTTTGGAATCTGGGAACATATTTTTCATTACTTCCATTAACTTGTAGGCTGTGCTCAATGACAAATATTTACGATCAGCTCATATAGAATGGCCTCAGCACGTTATCTGCTTTTGAAATATGTGCTGATCACTGACTTCCTTTCCTTTCATCCTTGACAAAATACTTATATTTCCCTTCACTAACGATGCCAATTTCGCATGATTTTCCACGTGCAATGAAAAGTCATTCATTCCACCATGTGCACATGAAAAATCTAAGTTGCAAACAGTGCAGAGCACAAAATGCTCTTCTTTAGACGATGGTTTAAGGCATGGTCACAGAGTATTATGAACTGGTAGAAAATGCTGCTTTCTATGTTTAGACATTCTATTTTCATCATCAGATTCTACTAACAGCTGCCTCGTTTGGCGCTCAGCATTAGTGTTAGGACTGGTCGGTCTAGTATCAGAATAGTGTGCCTGGGTGGGGCATCATGCTACATGTCTGCGGCATGATGCCCCAATGTTAGAATCACTATACACTGCCACACTGCACTCTTAAGGTACGACTCGGCCGGGAATCGAACCCACGACCTCCCGCTTTTGCGGTGGACGCTCTAACCACTAGGCCATCGAAGCAGTCAAAATATAGAGATTTGAACTTGGTTCAACAATTTGATGCAACAACCACTATACCGTTTGAGCTATTGAAACTTACTCATCATCAGATGAAACTTTCTTAAAACGATTAAAAAATTATTTAAAAAAAAATAAAAAAATAAATGCAACCTCAAATCATATTTTAAAACCAATGACCATACGACCGTATAAATGAGCTTTATTCCGTACAAATACAGTCAAATACGGACTGGTAAACAGGTCTGCAAAGGCAAAAGGGTGGTTGGGTGGCAGATTTTGTAGTTTTTAATACTCATTTATATTAATTTCAGGATAAATTACCGCATATTGAGGAGTTAATCAAAAACATTATTCCACATGATTTCCGTTCGATCACAGGAGTCGGACACTGTTTCACAATCTTAAAATTACCTACACTTTCAAATACAAAAATTGTCAATGAAACAGAAATTGGAATATTCTTTCAAAAACTAAATGCCAAAAGTTATCATCACAAAATTACAGAGACTATTAATATTTGATGGTGCATACATTGTTGGTAATAATTAAGCATTTACAAGTACTTGACTTCAAATATCTTGTTGCATTAAGTCAGTCTGTAAATAACTTTGCAATCGGTAAATGCTATGTATTTTACCGGATTTTACTAAACGGAATCCTTTATCAAAGTGTAAAATATAACACACATTCAAGAAATTCTTGCTCTGTTCTTTTTATATTTAATGGTGTAAAACAATGTGGACAAATTATATTCTATGTTAAAGTTTATCCACTATGCTGCTGTTTGATGAATGACTGCAGATGCACTCCTTCATTTTTTGCAATCTAAGAAGCTTGAATTTTACATTTTCCAAACTTGCAGACTTGGAAAAATTCCTTTTGCAAGCTAGCTTAATTTGTGTAAGCTTGAGATTTTACATAAAGCTTGCAGACTTTGAGAATTTCCTTTTGCAAGCTTGAAGACTTGGAAAAATTCCTTTTGCAAGCTTGAGCAAGCTACCTTACTAGCTTGTACAACTTCAGCTAGCTTGCTGCAAGCTTGCAGCAAGCTTGTGGAAAGCATGCATTTTGGTTTGGGACAGGTGTTGTCAACATTGATGGACAATCTCAATTTATTCATTAATACCTACTGTTATTTGATACCAAACGATGACTGGTATGATTCTCGGGTATATTTTATATTCCCAGATAAATTGATAATAAATCATTCATTTAACTCTTTCATTTCACAATGTTATTATGCAGGGAATGCATGTATAACTTTCCTAGGTATTAAGCCTCATTTACAATTTTGGCACATTTGGAACACTCCCATCGTTATCTCGCATAACAGTTAGTGGTTGCTTACGACATCACTAATTTTGAAAGCTTAAACATTATATTTGTACCACAAATTTTGACCACTGAGGAATAAATTTGCTGTATGCACACTTAGCTAACACAATGGGTCATATAGGTATTCAATTAAAATTCTTAATTTGAGTGTAGTTTTATTGCTATCAGTAGCAGAGTATGGTTGCCCCTGGAAAGCATGCATTTTGGTTTGGGAACATTTAAATTTTTAATAGGCATAGCATCACCGCTAGTGAAAATGGGGATGTAAACTGATGTAGCAGATGTGTAAAGAGTATCACATAAGTCTTATAGCAGATGCATAAAGTGTATCACAGAAGTCATATAGCAGATGTGTAAAGAGTATTATAGAAGTGATATAGCAGATGGGTAAAGAGTATCATAAAAGTCATATAGCAGATGTGTAAAGAGTATCATAGAAGTCATATAGCAGATGGGTAAAGAGTATCATAGAAGTCAGAGTATCATAGAAGTCATATAGCAGATGGGTAAAGAGTATCATAAAAGTCATAAAACAGATGTGTAAAGAGTATCATAAAAGTCATATAGCAGATGGGTAAAGAGTATCATAAAAGTCATATAGCAGATGGGTAAAGAGTATCACAGAAGTCATATAGCAGATGCATAAAGAGTATCATAGAAGTCATATAGCAGATGCATAAAGAGTATCATAGAAGTCATATAGCAGATGCGTAAAGAGTATCATAGATGTCATATAGCAGATGCGTAAAGAGTATCATAGAAGTCATAGAGCAGATGCGTAAAGAGCACCATAGAAGTCATATAGCAGATGCGCAAAAAGAGTATCATAAAAGTCATATAGCAGATGGGTAAAGAGTATCATAGAAGTCATATAGCAGACATGTCAAGAGTATCATAGAAGTCATATAGCAGATGCGTAAAGAGTATCATAGAAGTCATATAGCAGATGGGTAAAGAGTATCATAGAAGTCATATAGCAGATAGGTAAAGAGTATCACAGAAGTCATATAGCAGATGCATAAAGAGTATCATAGAAGTCATATAGCAGATGCATAAAGAGTATCATAGAAGTCATATAGCAGATGCGTAAAGAGTATCATAGATGTCATATAGCAGATGCGTAAAGAGTATCATAGACGTCATAGAGCAGATGCGCAAAGAGTACCATAGAAGTCATATAGCAGATGTGCAAAAAGAGTATCATAAAAGTCATATAGCAGATGGGTAAAGAGTATCATAGAAGTCATATAGCAGATGCATAAAGAGTATCATATAAGTCATATAGCAGATACATAAAGAGTATCATAGAAGTCATATACCAGATGCGTAAAGAGTATCATAGAAGTCATATAGCAGATGGGTAAAGAGTATCATAGAAGCCATAAAGCAGATGCGTAAAGAGTATCATAGAAGTCATATACCAGATGGGTAAAGAGTATCATAGAAGTCATATAGCAGATGGGTAAAGAGTATCACAGAAGTCATATAGCAGATGGATAAAGAGTATCATAGAAGTCATATGGCAGATGTGTAAAGAGCACCATAGAAGTCATAAAGCAGATGGGTAAAGAGTATCATAGAAGCCATATAGCGGATGCATAAAGAATATCATAGAAGTCATATAGCAGATGCATAAAGAGTATCATAGAAGTCATATAGCAGATGCGTAAAGAGTATCATAGATGTCATATAGCAGATGTGTAAAGAGTATTATAGAAGTCATATAGCAGATGCGTAAAGAGTATCATAGAAGTCATAAAGCAGATGCGTAAAGAGCACCATAGAAGTCATATAGCAGATGCGTAAAAAGAGTATCATAAAAGTCATATAGCAGATGGGTAAAGAGTATCATAGAAGTCATATAGCAGATGCATAAAGAGTATCATATAAGTCATATAGCAAATGCATAAAGAGTATCATAGAAGTCATATACCAGATGCGTAAAGAGTATCATAGAAGTCATATAGCAGATGGGTAAAGAGTATCATAGAAGTCATATAACAGATGCGTAAAGAGTATCATAGAAGTCATATAGCAGATGCATAAAGAGTATCACAGAAGTCATATAGCAGATGCATAAAGAGTATCATAGAAGTCATATAGCAGATGCATAAAGAGTATCATACAAGTCACATAGGAGATGGGTAAAGAGTATCATAGAAGTCATATAGCAGATGCGTAAAGAGATCATAGAAGTCATAAAGCAGATGCGTAAAGAGTATCATAGAAGTCATATAGCAGATGCATAAAGAGTATCACAGAAGTCATATAGCAGATGCATAAAGAGTATCATAGAAGTCATATAGCAGATGCATAAAGAGTATCATACAAGTCACATAGGAGATGGGTAAAGAGTATCATAGAAGTCATATAGCAGATGCGTAAAGAGTATCATAGAAGTCATATGGCAGATGTGTAAAGAGCACCATAGAAGTCATATAGCAGAGGCATAAAGAGTATCATAGAAGTCATATAACAGATGCGTAAAGAGTATCATAGATGTCATATAGCAGATGTGTAAAGAGTATTATAGAAGTCATATAGCAGATGCATAAAGAGTATCATAGAAGTCATAGAGCAGATGCGTAAAGAGCACCATAGAAGTCATATAGCAGATGCGTAAAAAGAGTATCATAAAAGTCATATAGCAGATGGGTAAAGAGTATCATAGAAGTCATATAGCAGATGCGTAAAGAGTATCATAAAAGTCATATACCAGATGCGTAAAGAGTATCATAGAAGTCATATAGCAGATGGGTAAAGAGTATTATAGAAGTCATATACCAGATGCGTAAAGAGTATCATAGAAGTCATATAGCAGATGGGTAAAGAGTATCATAAAAGTCATATACCAGATGCGTAAAGAGTATCATAGAAGTCATATAGCAGATGTGTACAGAGCACCATAGAAGTCATATAGCAGATGTATAAAGAGTATCATACAAGTCATATAGCAGATGTGTAAAGAGTATCATAGAAGTCATATAAGCAAACACTTAAGTGCAAAAATTTATAAAACTACGCATCATCACTTTTAAATCTAGCTAAATCAGATCATGCTGCGTGTGCGAATTGCCTGCAGTTTAATAGTACCTAGCTGCGCATATCGGTCACAGCTAGGATATAAATATAGACAAATGGAGTGACCATGGGGTCTGGTGGTGCCCATGTGCGATGCCATGTTGGGGTGACCGTAGGGTCCGTGAGTGACCATGGGGCTTGTCTATGCTGCCCATGTGTGGTGCCATGTTTTGGTGACCGTGGGGTCCATTGGTGACCGTGGGGCTTGTTTATGCTGCCAGTGTATGGAGCCGTGTATGGTACCTTGTGTATGCTGCCTTTGTGTATGCTGCCTTTGTGTATGCTTCATTATATGTATGTATTATATATAATTGGGTGATGTGAGGTCACACAACTGTGGGGTTCTTGTGACGTATACGCTGTGTTTTGGTGACGATGGTTCGAAAGAGTGTACTGGTGTTCTCAAATCAAGGGACCAAGGCTTCACGACCATTGTCTCTGTGTTGAATGTAAAGGGCTCTCGAGGGATCTTTCAAACAGACGGGGGAGTGGACCATGCGTGGCAACTCCACCACCATTGACTAGAGTGGGTGGAACTGGATATATACATCTTCTACGTCAAATGGACACCATGATAGTTGTAGTATATGTGTTCCATATTATTTGCTATTACTATCTGAGCAAATAGTTTACATCTATTTATCAGTTTTGTTATCTGAACGATTCATAATTTCCCCTTTTCATTGCAGTTTCGTTATCTGAACGATAAACTCACAATTTCCCCTTTTCATTGCAGTTTCGTTATTTGAACGATAAACTCATAATTTCACCTTTTCATTGCAGTTTCATTATTTGAACAATAAACTCGTATAATTTCACCTTTTCTTTGCAGTTTCGTTATTTGAACAATACATTCATAATTTCATATTTACATCAGTCTCGTTACATGAACGATAACTTCATAACCTCATAATTTCATATTTACATCAGTTTTGTTATATGAACAATAACTTCATAATTTCATATTCACATCTCAATCTCGTTACATGAACAATAACTTCATAATTCCATATTTACATCACAGTTTTGTTACAAGAATGATAAAATCATTATATACTTATACTTGCCTTTGCTTTCGTAACTCGTTATATACATGATATAACTAAAATTACAGGCATTTACATCTGTCTCATTATACGAACTATATATATTTGTAAATTCATATGTGTATTTGTATTTGTTGATCTGATGATCAGATGATATTCTTGTCAGTTTCAAATACCTTTCATTGAATTCATCCTTTTAGGTTTTTGTCATTGAGTTAATTGTTATTGATAGTTCCATGTTAGGAACATTTTGATTTTCCTTATCTTTTTTTTATAATGGTGTCAGAATTGATTATATTTAAATTGCATTTATAAATAAACATCTTATTAACGCAGTTGCTTTCTGTGTCTTCACTAATCCAGTCCCAACCCGGCTCATCCTGTGACACCTGGAACCTAAGAATGCACATTTTCGTGACTAACTGGACTTGACTCCACCATGCCTGTAGCCTAATAACAGATATTTTCCACTAACTGGAACCTAAGAATGCACATTTTCGTGACTAACTGGACTTGACTCCACCATGCCTGTAGCCTAATAACAGATATTTTCCACTAACTGGAACCTAAGAATGCACATTTTCGTGACTAACTGGACTTGACTCCACCATGCCTGTAGCCTAATAACATATTTTCCACTAACTGGAACCTAAGAATGCACATTTTCGTGACTAACTGGACTTGACTCCACCATGCCTGTAGCCTAATAACAGATATTTTCCACTAACTGGAGCCTAAAGATGCACATTTTCTCCAAAACCAGACTTTACTCCAGCAAGCTGAAACTTAAAGATGCACATTATCTCCAAAACCAGACTTTACTCCAGCAAGCTGAAACCTAAAGATGCACATCTACTAGCTGGAATTGACTTCATTCAGCAAGAACCTCTTAAAATGTAAATTTCTCTGTGAACATAAATGATAAACTTGTGGATCTCACAGCTCATAAAAAATTCTTCAGTGATGAATTAAATGAGCATATTTCCTACAACCTTAGCAGATAAGAGTAATTCAAAATACCTAAAATAAGTCTTGAATTCATTTTAAATGACTTAAAATAACTTGATGTCAAAACAGCAACAGGTCTAGATGATAAAAGTGTTAAATTACTAAACTCTCATCTCAAGTGATTGCAACAACCTTCACTACTGAATATCCTCATATCTATGTGTTTCCACAGGTGTAACAGCAGGAAGTGCGAATCGGACAACCTATTATAGAAGCGTCCATTTGGCAAACCAAGGCTTCCTCCAAAATCGTAAAAAAAAAGCATCCATTTGGCAAGCTAAGGCTTCCTCCAAAATCATCAAAAAAAAAGTTTCTTTGGGGGACGCAAGGTTGTTGTCGCACTCCCTCTGCTGCTATGGGGGTAAAAATCCTTTTTACGATTTCACAAACAGACTAATTTATAAAACCTGACCTCGTAAATCAATCAGATTATTGGATTGGTCAGTGAGTTTGAAATTAATTCTCGTTAATGAATCATTATGACATCGCATATAAACTGGATTAGTTGGATCTTCAATGATTAGAAACCCTGGTGTAGCCGTTGGTGCAAATGAATATAAAATATATCCTTGTTGAGCTTGATTTGATCTTTCAAAATGTATTTGATAACTTCCTTCAATAACATCACATACTAAATTCAATGCAACATCATCACATGGCCTTGCTATATCAGAGAGATGCTCCTGGAAACTCTGTCGTAGTCGTTCTAGTTGTTTTTATGTAATTGATTTATTTCTTTAAAATAATCAACAATTTTAGAGTAAATGCAATAGTAATAAATGAATGAATTTTTTTCTCAAAAACAAAATCCCATTGCATGGTATTTTTATCAAGAAATGTAAATCTATTGGTTAATTTTGCATTTTTTATAATCTCGATATGATGGGTTGATTTCAAGATATGATTGTACATCCGTGACATAATCAGACTTTTTAGGTTCGGGTATTTGATAAGATGCCTGAGGTGGGTTTTCAGGTCATCCTAGTATTGTTCTTATAGAACTCTGATAGATATCTACGGCATATCCGGGCGAGTTTATCTCAATCGCAGATGATAATGTCAGCTCATGAACTGTTATAGCGATTTTCGGTTCTTTTCCAGTAATGGATTTTATTCTGCGTTGTAATTCGTTATTGATCTGTTCGATTTGGTAGGATCCAGATGGTAATGAAACAACGTTCCAATCTGGAGTACCATCGGGTTTATTCTTACTTGCAAACACCAGGGAATTATTCGGTTGTTGACCGCCAAATGCCTGTGATCTAATATTTGGCCAACTATGGTATACTCGTAATTTTGCTAGTACTATCTCCTTCACAGAAGGGAAATTCACACTGAATTCAGGATTCGTTGAGGTTATTGAGATCATGCTGGTTTTCACCGGATGGTATTTTCCGCTATTCGTTGAAGTAGTTCTTGCGATGTCGCCATTGTTATTATATTCGTGTTGTTTTTCTAATTTTGACATCGCGGAATCATAAACATGTACCATCGCTGAGAACTCACTATCAGATATTAATGTGTAATCAAGTGACGATGATATCATCAAGGATAATTGGGAGCATGCAGTTGACACAACATGGAATTTAACTACGTAATCTTGCAGTTTACGCTGGCTGAATGAGTTTATGCTGGCTGCATGATATATTTTATTTTTGTTATAATCAAAATAATTCCCGCGATTGTTGTCGCCACTGATATACAAATTGGAATAGCTATCGGGGCAATCATTGTCACTGAGGAGAGTATAATACCAGCTCCGGTGATTACACCTGATACCGAGTACACGGTAACATCAACTGCAGTGATTATTCGTCTGTATTTTTTTTTTACTTGATACTTCTCACTGAGTGTTTTGAGTTTAGTTTGAAATTCTCTGACCTGATCATAGCGATAATGCTGTGATGACATTTAATTTATTACAACAGAATTCAATTTAGTTGTTTACTCAAATCCGCAATGAATTCCACATACCATGTTAATGAAACTCTAGCCAAATTATTATCAGTCGTTGTTATCATGAATCGTTCAGTTGTTCCCTTGTCGATGTTCGTTGATATGATATTGTTGACCCCAGATGAACTCATTGATGAAATATTAAATTGAGTCGGCGACACTGGTGTTAATCGATAAATACCTTTGATGGCCACGGTGATATCTAATTTGTTGTTTGTAGGTGTCCACGTAAATGATCCGTGTTGGATAGTGTACATATTATTTATGTTATTTTTTTGTTCGTGAGGAATTTTTATTTCTTCAAGTTTTTCTATCATCCTCGTTAGATCATCCTTGATGACATCGTTGGTCGTTTTAATATCTTCGCGAGCAACTCCTAATCGTTGATTAATTGCTGTTATTTCATCGAGTTTCTTGATAATACCAGTGAGATCTATTTTAACATCATCGGGTTTTTAATTTTTTTTACCAAAAAATTAATCAATTGAGTCATCAGTCCTGTTAAAGTTTTTACGAAACGTAGTAAATTGAGATACATGAGCGTCATACTTGGATCGCAAATTTAGCAAATTATCCATAGAGGTTTTTATCTCCGTGAGTTTAGGTGTGGTCACCGGTGGATTTCCAAAGAAATCTAATGGAGGCTTGTCAGTGCTATCAATTGTATTACTTTGTAATTCAGAAAATCGATTGAATTTAGTTATATGGTCGACGTATTCATGGCATAGTTTTTTTGATAGTTCTAAATTGTTAATTCTATCAACTATAGTTGAAACAAGTACACCCGGTTTGAGTTTACCCTGATCGGAAAACAATGCAATAGTATCTTCTACTGCGTCGCGTTGTTTAACTAAAATATCATCAAGGGAAATATTACTAGTTTTCAATTTACCCTGACGATCTCGAAATACAACTATTTCATTGGGATCAACACTTTCGAGATTTAACATCTCAGCTATTTCAACTTCGATTATTTTTTTAACATCACCGGTTGCAGATATTTCCGCGGTGGGTTTTTTCAGGCTTGATAAAGATCTCCCCCAATTATCAATCATGTTATTTTATATAATTTCTCTCTAAAAATCGATTACTCGTATGTTAGTGTACGGTTTTATGGGGTGGTTTTCCCAATGATGAAATAGCTTTGAGGATATTCAATAATTCTATGCCGCATATTGGTGGGTCATTTATTTTCTGTGTTGGTAGCGTAGAATACCAGATAGCAGTTTTTAAGTGGTTTATATAACGCGTAAATTCTGTAGGCGGCGCTAACCCATATGAATCGAAATAAACAATTGCACGCGGATCAATCGCGTATCCAACCCAGTGAGTTCCAGGTCCGCTGCTGTTATCGAGATTAATGATACCGGTTTCAAAGCTGTTTGGTTTTTGTGGTAATTGATCTTTCATAAAGACACCTCTAAAGTTTTTTATCGCTACTTTTTTTTAGCAGCATCGAGTAAATCAAGATTTGACATGGAACTATTGTTAGTAAACTGTTCCTAGTCTCAGGCCGTTTCCGCTGTACCATGAATACGGAGTTCCTGGTAGTCTTAGACCCTTTCCTGATCGTTTCTTTTTTTGTATCCCTGTCCGGTAGCTTTCTTTAGTGCCATCCCTGCCGCTGTACCAACGGCTCCTAGCGCGGCGGCTTTTGCTACCGCTGGGGACGCTGCTGCAATTAATGCTGGTAACGCAGCTAACAACGGGAATATACCACCTGATTTTATCATGTCTTTGATCACGGCCGCAGAGAGAGACCTGAATACCCCTTTTATTTTTGATGGCATCATTGAAGTGTTTTATCTGACGAGTTGTCAATGATAGTTTACTATGACCGCCAGAAATCTGATTGAGTTTCAGCGATATTGTGGTTCCACATTTTTTTTTTGCTGATTCCGAATGCAATTTTTTAATTTGACCAGGAGTTAACGTAACTCTAACAACACTGTATGACATTTTATTAATAATAATTTGATTGCTACATTACATGTTTTCGAAAATATTACATATTTTGAAAATATTACATATTTTCCTCTGGTGCATCAACTACTTTCCTTCGTCCACCAACACCTTCGAGTAGCATTTATTTATCACTGAGAATAACAGCAACTGCTCTGTAACCAGTAGCAGGCGCATTGTTTACACGAGCTCAAAAGTATATTTCAACGATGGATTGTCGGTTTAGGTCAAGATGTTCCAATGAAAAGTAGTAGATGAGATATAGGTTTTTAAAATCCCATTGTGATATTTGCAGACCCGTATCTACATTATTATCGCGTCCCATAAATGATAGCAAACGATGATACGCACGTGCTATTTGGTTGTAATCAAGTAAAATATCCTCGGCTGGTTCATGTTGACCGTTTACACACAATGAGACTTCATTAACACCCAATTTATCAAATATCATATGGCAATCGCGCCCTATCCTGCAATGCAACAAATATATGCTGCAGCACAGAAATACCTTGTATTGATGCCGGTTGCCAAGTAAGTATACCATTCATATTACTCTCCACCATATCCGCGGTAGTTGTTAGCCAACTTAGTAATGATTTGCCGCCTGTACTAAAAAATGATAGTAATTTTTGCTCTATGATGATTGATGGAGTCATTACTGGCATCCACATTGCTAGTTTTGTTATATTCACCTTGCCATGGTCATTATCCGGATTTGCAGGATCTGCTGAAATCCTCCAGATTTTATCATCACCTTTTTGCACTAAGGCTACTGTATGCTTCGCTCCATAGATAACATTTCTCACATTTCTGCAGAATCCAAATATATGATGTAGTGGAATTGCGCATGAGAATAATCTACGCGTTCCATGCAACATTGATATGCGTGTTGGAAACCCTAAGTTGTGATTAAGATTAATATCTACGACATCAAAATCGGCAGCTGGTCTTGTATATCCGGCTGGTGCTGGATTAACTGCAGTATTTAGTGTTGCCTTTACCCTAGTATGATGAACATGATCAGCGTTATCAGTGAGATCCTTAGAGAACATCATAGATGGACCTACCGATCTTGTATAATCATCAGAGTATCTTGCTAACCCCATTATTGTTGTGGCAACATCAACATCACGCTCTATGAATTCAATCTCTTTTCCATCAATCATGTATTTAGCGCTGTTAAATAGCGCCATGATACCATTATTAACAAAGCCGACTTTGGTACCACATGGATACGGAATATCAACAGCTGTTACAATTTCTCCTTCTACTTCGATAAACGCTTCAGAGGCGGTCTCTCTAAACACCCCAAGACACCCCAATATTGCATATATTAGCACCAAATCTCGTAATAACGTACCAAGAAGCAGAAAAAAAGAAATGAAAACACACATACGGACATTGTTACTATCAATGATTTATAGTATTGGTAGATGGCCCTATTTCTGAAAAACTATGGAAACGAACTCTATGCATCACACACACACACACACACACACACACACACACACACACACATATATATATATCCTCTATAAATGGCGATGTTCCATATTTCTCTCATTTACTTGAACTGTTGAATTGTTTAGGCTCCATTTTAATATTTGTCAAAAAAGGAATGAAGGAATAGTTAAATTGTTATTGAGATAAACAAATAATTTTATATACAATAAATTTGCCATTTTGTTCAATATTTTATCGACTTATTTGTGGTATTGATATTTATTAAATGTAGATTAATATTCACGATACTGTACCAGAACACTCTTCATCAAAACGAGAGTTGTTTCCCTTGGCAACCACGACCTTACTAATTTTACTTGTTACACAAAATACTGTTAAATATTCGTAGTTTTTATTTGTTTGTTTGTTTGTTTTTGTTTTTGTGTGCTGTTGTTGAAATTTTAAATGAGTATTATGTAAGTTTAAGGTGTTCTTGGAGAGTCTTGGGGTGTCTTGGGGTGTCCTGGGGTGTCTTGGGGTGTTTAGAGAGACCCCTTCAGAGGGTAGAAAGAACTTGCTGGCATCCTGGACTTGAAGTTCGATTCTTGATCGAATATTCGGTTGTGTTGCATTATAGGAAAAAATATTGATAATTAAGTACTGAATCATTCTTGGGCATTGGGGCGTCAATATCAAATGCTGGGTCAGGAGCCAATTTGAACATATTATTATACATTTCTTGATCTAAATCGTGATCTCGCTTGAGATTTCAAGCCACTTCCCGCTATCATATTTGCAGTAATATTTCCCTCATATTTGCAGTAATATTTCCCCGAGTGTCATATTCATCATTTATCCGCGATGCTATATTCTGCTCCACTGCATTGTTTATTATTTTACTAATACTTGCAGGCATAATTTCTGTAGATGGTAGTGGTTTCCTTCGCCGCCGAACTAACGCTACTAGTTTTTCTTTAGTAGCGGAAAATACCCTCCCGGCAACATCCCCAACAGCGCTAATACCCTTATCACGAATAACATCAATAGCTTTCATTGATAACTGTTTTGCGATTGGTGCTATTTTTCGAACCATTCTTGTAAATAAACATGAAATGGTATTGTCGAGACCATCTCCATAGTACGCTCTACAAACAGGCAATCGCGAGTATACTATATAGACCATAGTTGGTTTTCTGAGGTTGTAGTGTATGATCATCTTATTTAAATACTATTTATCTAATGTGGTGATTTAATCACTATGGTAACCGTAAAATCCATAGGATTTGCGGCTAGCTCATCAATAAATTCCCGATATACATCAATATCCATGATACCACTCTCAAATAGTCGTCTGCAGATATCAGCTGCCTCATTAATTACTTCCAGTGAGTTATTTCCGGCTCGTTTCCTACCTAATCGTGATATATCCCGGAGAATACTATTAGGACAAAGAACTATACCACTACCTGAAAACCCCCTTTGATATCCATCTCCTTTTTAGTGATACCAGTTGCACCTTGCTCGCGAGATAATTCATCCAGTGATCTGTCCATTCTTTCTAAATCATCATCTTCGAGTGATGTATCCTATTGAGGTTCTTCTTGTTTGTTTCTTTTTGTCTTTGTGTTTGTCTCTGTGTTGGTGTTTGACGTTCCCTATCTAAATCATCATCCCATTGAAGTTCTTCTTGTTTTTTTTAATTGTCTTCGTGTTGGTGTTGGGCGCTTTCTTTCTTGTTATCGTTCTTCTACTTCCATTTGTCGTTCTTCTATTTGTTGCTTATTATAATCACTAATTCCCGTTTTAAATTCTATATACCCCAACTCCCCCCTATCTAAACGATCAATCCCCTTATTTATTTTATACAACCCATCAAACCAGTTATCACGTGATATTACCTTATCTTTATTACCATCTTTTAAAAACCCCTTTTATGAATGATAGCTTTTAACAGCAAAATTACCAAAATCATAATAATCGCTGTTTTGATAATTTAAATTGTTTTATTATTGTTTTAGCCTCATCGGTAAATTTATCAACTAAAGAAACACCCGTTGTTTTACTAACATTGCCCTGTTTATCTCCAGCTATCTGTTTTAACAACAGGAGAATACCCTTTTTTCTATCTTCTTCCTCAATAGTCTCTCCCAATATAACTCTTTCAGTAGTTGAAGTGATGGGTTTAAATAACTGTTGAGTGTCTGTCGTAAAGGCGGTTTGAAGGTCCTGTCTCGTTTGGAGCATATTTTGAACGGAATTACAAACTGGAATAAATTTCTTAATCGAAGATAATCGTTGTCGTGCTAATTTAGTTGTCAGTGCTTCACCCACCATTATAAATATAATATACGATCTAAATGTAGTGACGAAGTCACCAGTAAAAAAAACTCACCCGAAATTCTTTTGTTTGTGTTATACTTCCGCGTAATGTTTAACCACCAGTGACACCTGTCTATAGAATTCTGTTTTAGGTGAGTAAGTGCACATACTTCTGTTCCATACCCTGTATTATTCATGTACGGTGTGTTTACTGCGTTGAGGTAATCAAAGGGAGATTTTCATTTTGGCGGATAATCTCTTTTATTGTTTTGATTTTCGAGTTAATAGTGAGTTTGATTTCACATTGTTTCCCCAATTCGTTTCTGACCTTTTCGACAGCAGTGAATAATGGGACGAACTTATTGATGTCATTACAGAATGCAAGGGAGTCATAACTAGCATGCTGAATTATCTTTATAAAGGAATAGGATTTTGATAACACATACTTGTTATTCCTAGCGCTATCATCAATATCTTGAAATTCAGAAAGAATTTTATCACAATTTAATTTATCTGACAAATGAATTCTTGACTTTTCAAATTTAAAATTTCGGTTACAATCTCATTGATATTTTCAGAATTCATTTATATAATATATTATGTATTTAATATGAAATAAAAAAATTGTGGGGCAATTTTTGACCCTTTTTGTATGATATGATGAACTCCTGGAGATATTATGTAAGTTATATATGATGATGAACTCCGTTCGCATTGAGGTGTATTCACATCTTATTGCACCTAGAGATATACATGAAAAACCCCATTTGGAACCCCTCAGGTGTTATTCGCATCGGAGGGACCCAGAGGTTACATATATAAGACAACACATCCCCATTTGGAACCCTTCAGGTGTTATTCACATCTGACCGGGCCCAGAGGTACCACAAAACATAATCTCCAAAAGGAGATTTAACTCGTCAAATAACGGGTTAGAACTCCAAGAAGGTATATTTCGTGAATGGACGTCGCATTTACATATATACATATATACATATTTGCTATATAGGACAGCACAACCTTTTTCAACTCCCAATTCGAGTGTTATGGCGAGTTTGTAAGGCACACATATATACATATAGACATATTTGATCACAACCTTTTTCAACTCCCAATTCGAGTGTTATGGCGAGTTTGTAAGGCACATATATATCCAATGACATTTTAATGTTATTTACACACACAATGAATGATACATGAAATATAACAATGGATTATAGGATGACAATGGTATGATGGTATGACGGGGCGATTCTACATTCAAACTGAAACCAATCATAATCCCCACAAAATCAACCCGGTTTGAATGCAAAAACACATTCACACCGCGTGTGACGGTGTGTGATATATGGTTGTTTCAGTTTGAGTTTCGAATGGCTTAAAGCCCCCAATCATATAGAAAAACCCCGAAATCGGTACCGTCGACAATAATGCCTGCCACGAGATTCGAACGATGGGCCCCAGGACAAGATCCCAACACGTATGGAATACGCTAATGTCCGTATCTACAGGTATGTGCTTTTGAATACGATATATGTGTAACATGTGAAGGGTTTTATCACAGTTATTCTGTATGTCGTGGCATATTTTCCAATTTTTGAATACACTTTGTTATTTTTGACAAATCCGTTATTGTTCTTGTTGTGGTTTTTCTTCCATGTTAGGGAGGAATTTGGGTAGCGCCGTTTTGTTACATCTTACCAGTTTGGGGGGTCAAAGACGCCATCTGGTTGCTGTCAAATTGATATAATGATGACAACAAGAGATTGCCTTATGCGGACCATTTCTACCTGGTGAAAAATTAAACCACACAAAAAAGCCATTATCCCATTAAGATACGTGACTACAACAAAAGAGTTATCGTTGTTTCAAACTACAAACACAAGCCCACACGGGTCATTCCCCTTGATGTTACAAAACAGAATTCAGACGTATGTAAATTGAATTCTATCTTTAATTTTTTTCAGAAAAAGCCGATCTAGTTATATTCTCTGCTACTCTTAGTACTGAGGGTTCGCAAATATCGAAATATTTTTTGGCTTCAGTCATTTATTGAAATACTCTTTCCTCGTTATTTTCTGCATTAAATGATTTTATTAACTTCACATTTTTCGAGTTTTTCACAGTCCCTCCCCATTTGGTATTCTGACTTTGTGTGATAGTTCGTAAATTATCTAAAGAATTATCAGTTTTTATACACTTTATGTGATCAATAACAAAACCATCCTTGATCAATCCATTAAATACCTCGAAGACGAATCTGTGATTAAAGATATTTTTTCTTTCCAGCGCCAAATATAAGATATCCATGATTATTCACAATAGCAACTGGGTTCTTCAGTCGGAGGTTTCTGACAATACCGTCATGAGATGCTTCATAAATGGTAATCACGGAATGTGGTTGAAATTCTTGGTTCATTTATATACTAAATAATATTTGTCTAATTTATTATTTGGTTTAATTATACATGAAAATCTTTCAATATAGTCTTGAGGTGTTCTTATGATTTTGTCAAGGACAGAGTCAGAGTCATTGACGGAATCTTTGATGGAATCCTTCATGGAGTTTTTAACGGAATCTTTGATTCATTTATCATAATAGCTTTTTAACTCTCTGTATCGCTTACCACCTCAATTGAGACACAACTGCGACTTACCACGCACACCTACCCCACATTGGATACAAGGTAGCGGACCTTAGCTTCCACGACGTACACTTTGCAAATGATATCCACAGAATTCATTTCTGCATGATTTGTTACAAGCGGTTACTGATCCAATCATAAGCCATTTGCAATGATTCATTATATAATACATTCTTTATTTAAATACTTGTTTTAATTATATATGGAGGAGTTCGAGAGATTATCGAAAATTACACCTTGGAAAAATGTTGAATTCAATCTCGATAGAGTCTCCACTCATGTACCAAAGGGTCTAATAAGTGATAAAAGCATGACAGGTAAAATCCGTGATGGCTTTAATGATTTCAAGCGCGATGGAGCATCTCACTGTCGGTCGACATTTCAAATTGATGGTAGTGTTGATGCTACCATGAACGACGAAAGAGCAGCAGTGGTAATCTCACATCTTGATAAGAAAAAGTATTATTTAGAGTGAAATTCATTATCCGCTCAGAAACGGGGAATTGGATTATACCCGACAAATTTGAACCCATCCTGAAAAATAAAAGAACTGTCACTGTGAGTCAAGATTCCAAACCAGGAATTCTGACTGTAATTGACAAACCGTATTACGAGAGATCCTATCCTGTAACAGCAGTTGTTTATGGAATCTATCCCAAGAATGATAAACCGAGTATTGAAAAACTAAAACCAATGAAATTGTCAGGGAGAATAAATTGTGTAGCAGAACAAATAATAAAACACTTCACAATTGCGTTACGTGGAAACAAATTGACGAATCTAAGAGACAAAAAAAAAACGAATGGGGATTAACAGTAAATCAGAGTGGAGCAACAATTCAAGTTATAGCCAAATTAGAAACATCATTAAGATTCCCAATAATCGTAATGACGATAACAGGAGAGGTATTACACGAATCAAAATATATATCAAAAGGAGCTCTAATCAAAATTATTGACCATAACGAACATGCATGGACACCTGCGGTAACAATATTTCCGCAGGATAGAACCATAAAATATTACACGGGAAATGTATTTGATTTTATTTACGAGTTAAGTAAAAAAGATCCTGTGTTAGTGTGGTTACTTCACAGTTTTAACGACAAAGAGGGTAAATTCGATCAATTTGTAAGACCCAATGGCGAATTATAT
The DNA here is from genome assembly GCA_029339505.1 of Unio delphinus. NCBI lineage: Eukaryota > Metazoa > Mollusca > Bivalvia > Unionida > Unionidae > Unio > Unio delphinus. Next base: position 9,888,883 of record JAQISU010000081.1, read on the forward strand.
CATACTGAAGCTCTCCACAATGAAATGAAAAACTAGCTAGTGGATTACGATGAACAATTATTAACAAACTGTTTTACAATTCCGTCAGTTGCAGCTCATTTCACGAGAACGAGAAATCTATGGAAATTTGCAGAATTTCTCTCAGACATCGAATCAAGCTGCGTGGTATATAACCAATGGTGGATTATAGAAAACAAAATACGACCCTAAAAGTATTATTTCGGTTGATATGATTGCGTGTTATCCAGGGAGTTTTCTTGGGTACGGAGAGTGTTCTGAGTACTTCAAAAGATTTGGATATCCCGCACATGAGATGACCCATGTTGCGATTAATGGACCACCGCCCGATTTGGATTTAATCGGATTCGCTCATGTGGTATTATTTGAATTGGCTAAAGGACTTCATCCGTGTTGTTATATTTGGTTTGGTAGACACATCTCTGAAAAACACTGGATGCCAATAGTGTTATTAGGGTATATGATTGATTCTAAAATGCTGATATCGCTGATTGTCAGTGAAGTAATTATATCATATCGAAAACAAACTGAAGTCTGGTTACCACAACCCGATAGTCTAGATAGTATAATCACCGAAAACAAAAAACAATTCCCCGATCTCGACGAAGAATATATCGTGAAATGGTCCAAATAAATCTTTGAAGTTAGAAATAAACACGCAAAAGATTTCGGTAGAAGAATAATTGGTAAATTCACACAAGGTGGAAAATACGACCACAAACGATATTCTTCGCGGTTGATTATGGATGATGCTGAATACGACTTTATAACCGCAGATGTAACATCTAGGGGTATATATGTCGATCGTAAAGACACTTTCCTGTCCGATGGAACCAAATTAGGTACAATTGTTACTTATACAGATGGAGAAAATCCTCAATATACGTACTTAAGGTCGCCTATGCTGGCTTATGCTTCTATTAATTTACTTTCGATGATAAATAGATTTGCTGACACTGCGGTTAGAGAAGCCACTGATTCATTTTATATAGACGTAAAATATAGTGAAGCAGTAGCTGAATTCACTAATTCAGACGAGAGTTGGGGATCATGGAGTATTAAAAAAGAAATATTACGTTATTACTCCAAATCAGCAGATGTTACGATTGAAAACACCTACTCGAAAAATAATCAGATATCAGAACTATCTAATGCACCATCATGTTCCGATCCAATATGTAGATATAAAACCAGTTATTTAAACGGCTGTGGTGGGTCAGGGAAGACGACTCGTGCGATTGAATTGTTTCGAGGGAAATCAAACATGATTGTGCTAACAACAACATATAGACTTGCAAGAGAGATGGAAAAAACGAGGAATTAATGCTTGTATTTATCACAGTTTTCTTTTATTGAAAGGTGACGAATGGACTCCTGATCGAATGGGTAAGACATATATTCCTGAAATCATCAGTTGGGATGAGATATGCACATTGTCATTAGATGTATTACAAAAGTTTCTTGATTGGCTATTGCTAGCGAATACAAAAGTGATAATGTGTGGCAATCATGGTCAACCACCACCATTTGTCGGTTTGTCTCTACATAATTGGCTAAAGAAGTTTGTAGACTATTATGAAGAAATTAATACCGAACATAAAGCACTTGATAAACAATTACGCGAGTTCAAGAAACTAATCAGATTACAACCGGATAGAATCCAGTGTGAAATAACAAATGAAATAATTTCGGAAACTCCATTAAATGATTTCTGGGAAGCGTGGAGACCAAACGATTTGATAATAGCAAGTAGAAAGATAGTCAGAGACACACTTCAGATGAAGTTATTTAACACACACAAAGAAAAATTTGCAACACTTTAAGTGCCGCTGTGTTATAGACCCAAGGATACACGAAGACAAAATATCGAAGTTAATATTCCAGGCCTGACAGAGAAGCAGATTTTAGTGTTAAATGATATTGTGTTGGTTAATATCAATGTCGTCGAAGATGAATTGCGCACTGATTAATCCCCATGGAAGCTAGGATACACAGCGACAATACATTCTTCGCAGGGATTGACTATATCCGATACAATTGTTTGGATCAGAGATAATCACATCGAGTGGTCGAATTTAGTTTATCTTGCGGTGTCCAGAGTATGAAGAACAAATCAACTTTGAAGAGTTGTTTTAGACTATCACGACACTACAATAAGTGATATTGTCAGCGATGATATAATCAGAAAAAATATTGATGCCGAAATTATAATCACACTAAAACAACAACAGAATAATCACTGTGCGAGTTGCAATTGTATAATGCGTTGATGTTGGTCGGATAAAGATCCTCGCCAATTTTCCATAGACAGAAAAAATAGCAGTATTGGTCATACCAGAGATAATGTGATGCTGACTTGGTCTTGAGTGCAACAGATGCAGAGGTGCTAGTTAAGATCATGCGGCGGTAATTGAGTATTCTCGGGTATCACTTGTAGTTGTTCACGAGTAAATCCTCGCTGAGGAGCAGTTGAATCCAACCTATAGACTGGCGGTCTACCCGTAGATCTCGTTATGCTAGATATTTAATGTGCAGTAACAATCCAAATAAGATCAGTAGCTATTTTTTGCCGCCTTCGAGCTCTCCTGGTTCATATAAATATCTAACAGTGACATTGCCGAGTATTGGTTGTTTTGAAAAATCACTTTGCGGTTTTACGGGTATATACTTTTTTTAAATCTCGTTGTAAGGTTTCATATTAATTGTTCGAGTAATCTCATTACCCATTGACCCATTCACAGGATCGTTTATCCTTAATAAACTCCTTCGCGTATTGAAATCAAAATAACTTCTCAGCAAGTGTCCGATTAAATCGTTCAACAACTGCCTGATCGCGATGTCGTACAGTGTGTCCTCGTCTAATGGCGACATTATGATGCTTCATTGTTGATAACACTGCACCCTGAAATTCCTTGCCAGGATCAACTTGTAATAGATTTAGCCAATGCAGAGGACCTTGCCGATAAATCCTTTCAAATGCAGAAGCCACTTCAGTTGATGATTTTGTCTTTAGCGGTTCTGCTTGTTTGTATCGACTCGCAACATCAACTACGGCTAGCGCATAGTTGTAGAAATCATCATGCAGCAGAAATAATATATCAGCCTGATGAAACTCATTAGGGACGCTGACATCAAAATGCGAGAAGTTAATTTGTATAGGCGGTGGTAGATAAATTTGCCATATCGCCTGTTTAGATAACCAATCCGCTGCTGTAGTATTTTTCACCTTTGCGGCTCTAGCGAGTTTACTGATTGCTGCTTTACCCCTCCAGTATCCTCTTGGAGAATAATAAATATATTCCATGATGTTATTAATTACCAGCACCCAACATCAATTTACTTTTCATCGCCGATTTTATCAACCATGAAGATAATTTTTCTTTGAAGGATTTATCAGTGGTAGAATCAATTTTACATCTGTGATATGTCTGTTTTGCAGATTACTGCTTTTATAAGCAACATCATGAGCATGACACGCCTTATCAATGGCGTTTATTGGATACTCACCGGGTCGGGATTGGTTTTGATCATCGAATCTGATATCGAGTCTTGTCCCGGGTCCACAATAACTATATCATGGAAGGTATTTTTCTCCTGGATATTTTGACCATGGTGTTCCTGAGAGTTTTACTAATTTGGCTGCAATATCACCTGCTCGTTTTTTTAAAAATCATTTGCAGATTTCATAGAAACAGCAGCAGAGAGTGTGAACAGACCACCCTTTTTCCGAAAAAAAATTGATTGAATCCTCAAAACGGAAAATAGAGCCTTCCTACGAAATCTCATTTTTAACCCCAAAAAATAAGTCTCCATTTAGCAAACGGAGACTTTACGATTTTTTAATCAATTTTGGTCGCAACGATGTGGTCATTCACACTCTCTGCTGCTGCAAGTTAACAAAAATAATAAATGATTTCAACCGAATATTTGATCGAGTCTTCAGGACTTTACAAACAAACTAATCGCTAACACCTCATTTTGTAGATCAATTAAATTATTTGACTGGTCCGTGAGTCGGAAATTAATTTTCGTTAACTAATTATTATGGCATCGCATGTAGACAGGATTAATTGGGTTTTCAATAATTAGGAATCCTGGAGGAGCTGTTGGTGCAAACGAATAAAGAATATATCCCTGCTGAGCTTGATTTGATTGCTCTAGATTAATTTGATAGCTTCCTTCAATTGCATCACATGTTAAATTGAGCGCAATCACCGTTGAAATATTTACATTATGCGGGGCAATATGCCTACCACCACCGTCTGGGTCATTATTATATTTGAGGAGGACAGATGGATCTGGTTTTTGTATCGTTTTGATAATATACCTAACACTTACCTTTAGTGCATCCGTGTATCCTGGAAACTTGAAATTACGTAGATTATCTTCTGTGATATTGTAATCGGTTAGGAATCGTTGTTTATTGTCGCTGTTGTCATTATTTATTGTTTGAATAATTAGTTCATGGATGTATTCCATGTCAGATATAAGCTGATTTGATATTTCAATGTATCTTTGCGATTTTGCTTGCTGTAGTTGTTCTAGTTGTGTTGCATGTAATTGTCTAATTTCATTAAAATAACCACGGACGTCAGTTGGCGTAAATGAAATAGTAACAGATGAGTCGGCTGTTCTTTTAATGATAAAATCCCATTGCAATGTGTCTTTGTTGGTAAATATAAGTCTATCGGCGATTTTTCCTTTTCTTATATCAGATAAATTATCTCGATAACTGGGATTGATTTCATGATATGATTGTACGTCCGTGGTTAAGTCGGTGGCGGATTTTTCCGGTGGTTTTTCAGGCCATCCTAACACTGTTCTTAACGAGCTGTTATAGATATCTACAATGTATCCCTCTGTGCTTATTTCGATCGACGACGAGAGCGTCGGTTCATGAAGTTTAATAGCTATTTTTGATTCTTTTCCAGTGATTGATTTGATTCTACGCTGAATTCAGCATCGATTTGCTCAATTTCATTCGACCCAGTTGGTAACGAAACAGTTTCCCACGCTGGAGTACCATCGAGTTTATTCTTATACGAGAACACCAGTGCCTTATTGGGTTGCTGACCACCAAATGCAACCGATCTGATATTAGGCCAGCTATGATATACTCGTAATTTTGCCAGCGCGATCTCACGCACTGGAATCGGAGAAGGGAAGTTCACACTAAATTCAGGGTTTGTCGATGTTATTGATATCATGCTTGTTCGTATCGGGGTGGTATTCTCCGCGATTCGATGAAGCAGTTCGAGGGACATTATTGTTAACGCTGTCTTCAATTTCCAATTTCAACATCGCAGAGTTATACAACTGGGTCATCGTGGAAAATTCAACATCGGATATGAACGAATTATCTATCGACAGCGAGATCAACTCGGATAATTTCGAGTATGCGTCAAATACCACCCGGTACCGAGCTGTATAATCACTGAGTTTTTTCTGAGAACACGATGATAACTTTTTAGTTATCGCGGTGGCGACTGCCGCAATTGTTGTTGCCGCGGAGATAGCAATTGGAACTGCAATTGGAGCCATCATGGTTACCGTTGACAAAATAACCCCGGCGCTGGCCATCACACCGGACACCGAGTACACGGTGATGTCGATGATTGCTATGCTGCGTCGGTATTTTTTCATTTTTTTCACGATAGCGCTCAGAAAGTGATTTCAAGTTCGCGGAAAATTCTTTCACGGTATCATATCGATATCGATGCGATTGTGATACCTCTGGGACTATTATCGGTTCAATTGATTTCATCGATGACTTCGTCATTGACATTGTTATTTTAAACCCTCTAGTGTTTTCAATTATTAGCCATCTTCCGGGTAGTAGATCAGGGGGTAGTCTACTTCACCTACAATTCTAAACACCAGGTTATTATTTTTCTAATGGTGTTATCAACCGCGACAATCTCAAATTCTTCTTCACCTTCGATAATTACTGTCGCGGTGCCACCAAAGTAGGTTTTGCCGCTCACGATGATATCAAATTGCTTGTTAGAGATTAACGTCATCCTGTAGATACCATGGGGCCACTCCCCGATATTGACTTTCAATTTAGCATTAGAGTTTTTTACCCAATCAAAGGCCCCATGATCGACCGTATACACGATATTTTTAACGCCTATGTCTGGATGCGGAATCTTTACGTTTTCAGACTTTTCTTTTAGTTTAAGAATATCGTCGTAAACGTCGAGATAGGTTTTTTTTTATTTCGGTATCTTTCATTATCGTTTCATCGCGGCGTTTAAAAAATGAAAACAAAAGGAGGTTAAATTCCAAACCTTTTTGGGTGCCATAATACCCGTTGAGTTGAGAATATGTCGTCGTGATATTTTAACTTTCAGAGCCCTCAAAGAAATTATTAACCATTTCATTGGTGCGTTTTTGTTCGTTAATAGCTTTTTTAACTTAAGCGAGGGTTGGGCCTGTCAGAGATGTGGTTTCAGACACAGGTGTTCTCCCAAGAAATTTATCCACGATGGTATTAAGTGTTGTTTGTCTCACCATAAACATATTAATATCTCTGAGAGTCATCATAGATGTAGCTGGGACACCAAAGAAATTATTAGCGACGTAGGCATTGTGAGTATGTTTGCCGATAAACTCGCTAATTTCAGCGAGAGTCATGCCTGCTACAAGCAGGTTTCCAAAAGACTTACCAACGACGTCATTAGTGGGTTTTTGTATCTTTTCAAGATTTTCTATTAGTTTAGAAATATTGTAAATATCGAGATAATTTGCCTTGATTTCATTTTCATTCATCATCCTCCCCGCGTCCTTGTTAAAAAAGAATAAAGATAGAAAGTTTTTAATTTCAGCGAGAGTCATGCCAACCACAAGCGGTGTTCCAAAGAATTTATGTACGACAAGTTTGCGAAAATTGTTATAACCTCGTATATAATCATCCAGCTCACGGCCGCGGGTGGCAATCATGTTGTCGTGGGCATCAATCGCGTCGGTGATCGTAGACACAAGTTCACCTGGTTTAAGTTGTCCATCGCTGGAATACAGCGCAATAGAGTTTTCAGCGGCGTTGCGCTGCCGTATCAAAATGTCATTCACGGATATATTACTGCTTTTCAATTTACCCTGGCGATCTTGAAATACAACTATTTCGTTCGGGTCAACACTTGCTAAATTTAACGTCTCAGGGATTTCATCTTCAATTATTTTTTTTTACATCCTCGATAGAATCCGCAGATGTTTTCGCGGTGGGTTTCAACATTGACAGAGATCGTCCCCAAATATCAATCATTATTGTAAAGACTCTAGTATTTTCAATTTATTGATTCTCTAAAATTACCTTGTAATTTCCCACTCGTGTATTTATTTACAACCAGATGAGATGGTTTCTGTGACGATGAAATCTCCGCGAGGACATTTAATACTTCACGGCCGCATATCGGTGCATCATTTAATTGTTGTGTTGGCAGCGTGGAATAAAAAATCGGAAACTCTTTCAGTTTCATCGAAGAATTTATATACCGCATAAACTCGCTTGGCGGAGCTAACCCATATGAATCAAAATAGACAATTCCACGTGGATCGATCGCGTATGCAACCCAGTGAGTTCCCGATCCGTTACTGTTATCAAGATTGATGATACCGGTTTCGACGCGTTTAGGTTTTCTTGGTAATTGATCTCTCATAAAAACCCCTCTGAAGTTTTTTATCGCTAGTTTTTTAGCAGCATCAATTAAATCAAAATTGGACATAGGCAGAATTGGGTTTTCAACTAATAAACCGTTCCTGGTATTCTCAGGCCGGATCCGTGAACGGATCTCCCGCTGTACCATGAATATGGGGTTCCTGGTAGTCTTAGACCCTTTCCATTTTTTTATATCCTTTCCCAGTTGCCTTTTTCAACGCCATCCCTGCAGCGGTCCCAATGGCCCCCAACGCTGCCGCCTTCGCCACCGCTGGTGCAGCCGCTGCAATCAATGCTGGTATTGCAGCTAACAATGGAAATATACCACCTGATTTTATCATGTTGGCGACTGCGGCTTTTGAAAATACAATTTGAATCCCTCGCCGTTTCTTTAGCGCATCATTGAAATGTTTTATTTGACGATCCGTCAATGATATTTTATGTGTACCGCCGGACATATGCGCTGGTTTTAACGTTATTGTTGTTCCACATTCTTTAACGGATTTTGATCGCAATTTCTTGACCTGACCATCAGTCAGATTGACACTAACAACACTATATGTCATTTTATTGTAAAACACATTTATGCTTTCAATTGATCTAATTGGAAACTCTTCAAGTTTCATTTACATATTTTCCACTGGTGCGTCAATGATTCTCATTCGTCCACCAACACCTTCTAACAACATTGATTTGCCGCTGAGAATAACAGCAACCGCTCTATAATTAGCAATAACGCCACGAAGGACATTGGCTCTGAAGTGTATATCAACGACGGATTGCCTTGTTAAATCAAGATGTTCCAGCGAAAAGTAGTATATCGGATACAAGTTCTTAAAATCATGTTGCGATATTTGCAAACCAGTATCAACATTTTGATCACGGCCCATATATGACAGCATACGATGGTACACGCGCGCAATATGGTTTTGACCGAAATTAAGTTGTATGTCTTCGGACGGTTCCTGCTGGCCATTTATTCTCAACGAGACCTCAGTAACTCCTAATTGATCAAATATCATATGGCTGCGCAATTATGATTCCACTCTTGTCATATCCTGCAACGCGATAAATATATGACGTGGAGCTGAAACGCCTTGTTGTGATGCCAAGTTCCAAGTAAATGTACCATTAATATCTGATTGCTTAACATCTGTTGTTGTTGTTAGCCAACTTAGCAATGATTTGCCACCTGTATCCATAAATGAAAGTAGCAGCTCTTCCGTGGTAATTGATGGGGTCATTACTGGCATCCACAAGACCAATTTAGTTAATTTGACTTTACCAGCGTCAGCATCTGGATTTGCAGGATCCGCTGGAATTCTCCAGATTGCATCATTGTCACTACCCTTTCGCACGAGTACTACTGTATGCTTCGCTCCATAAATAACTTTTCGTACATTTCTACAGAATCCAAATATATGATGCAACGGAATCGCACATGAAAACGATTGACGCTGTCCTGCCAACATTGCTATTCGTGTTGCAGCTCCTAGATTGTAATGGGGATCAGTATTTATGATCATATTCTCGACATCAACAGCAGCAGCGCCAGCATTATTATTTGGTCGTCGTACAATAAATTGAGTGGGTCCAGCAGTGTTTTTATTATCTTTTGCAAACATCATAGACGGACCTGCTGATCTTGTATAATCGTCAGAGTATCTTGCTGACCCAATTATTGTTGTAGCCACATCAACATTACGTTCTATAGACTCAATCTCTTTTCCGTCAATGAGATATCTTGCGGATTCAAATAGCGCCATGATACCATTATTGACTAAGCCGACTTGGGCACCATCTGGATACGGTGCGGGTACAGCAGGAGTATCAGTAAGTCGCACAAGTTCTCCTTCTACTTCGATAAACACTTCACATGGCAAAAAGTATTTGCTGGCATCATAGACTTGAAGTTCAATTCGCGATCGAATATCTGCTTGTATTGCATGATAGGAATAAAATTGATAATCGCGGACGGAATTTTCCTTGGGTACTGGGGCTTCCATATCAAACGCTGGATCAGCTGTTCGTTTAAACATTATATTAACATACTAGTTTTTTCAATTGTGAAATTCTTTGTAATCATTGTCGTTTTTGTTTTCGTTTCAAACCACTTCCTGCTATCATGTTTGCGATATCATCTTGGTTACTGTTCGCCAACGACGCTAATTTTTCTTCCACAGCGCTATTTATTGCTTTGCTTACACTTGCAGGCATCACTGTTGTAGATGGCAGTACAACTGGTTGCTTTTTTCGTCGTCGCACCAATGATGCTATTTTATCTTTCGCGGCAGAAAATGCCTTTCCGGCAAGATTTCCAACAGCGCTGATTCCCTTATCACGAATAACATCAATGGCTTTCATTGATAATTGTTTAGCTAGTGGCGCCACTTTTGGGGCCATTCTTGTAAATAGCCCCGCAATGGTATTGCCAAAACCATCTCCGTAATATGCTCTATAAACAGGCAATCGTGAGTTCACCACGTAGACGATTACGGGTTTATCATGGTTGTAGTGTATGATCATCTTGTTATAAAACTAGTAGTTTTTCAATTAGTGATCAATCGCTAAGATCCAGAGGATTTTCATCATAACCATGGGCGTCTCTGTGATTTTCAACTAATTCAGCAATGAGTTCTCGATATACATTAATGTCCATGATACCGCCGGCAAATAATCGTCTACAGATATCAGCTGCTTCATTAATTATCTCGACGGAGTTGTTTCCGGCTCGTTTCCCCCCCCCCCCCCCCGATGAGAACTTCCAGCCGTGATATATCACTGAGGATGTTACCAGGACAAGTAAGTAGACCACTACCTGAAATTACTGGCAATTTCTGAGATTTAGAAAATCCCTCCCCCACACTATAGAGTTTTTCTAAATCCGTACCTTGTAAATAACTAAAAGGATCATCATCTCGATCAGATGGTCAAGGCGAAGGTCCAAGCGAAGCTTGGGGTGGTAGTTGTTGTTGAGATTCTTCTTCTTTAGCAGGTGAGAAAGATATTTTTTTTTGCAGGTTGTTGTTGTCGCCGCCGCTGCAGTCTTTGTGTTTTTCCTTGTGATTTTTGTTCTTCATATTTATTATACACTATATTCACTATTTTGAGATATTTAATATATGACGTATTGTCGCTGTTAATTTTACCTGTTTCAGTTTTAATTTTGTAAAATATATCAGCCCAATGTTGTATACCTCTTACATACTTGTACTGTTCTGGTTTTAACATTTTTTTCTGTTTTCATACGTCGTAACAACAAGTGCAGGAAGCTCTGCATGGCCAGTCTTATCAATTGTTGCTAACCCTTCTTCGTTAAATCGCGCGCGTAATTCATCTACTATTTTATCTTTGGTCTTTTTCGGACCTGGTGGTTTTTTTTGTAACAACGCTGATGTCTTTTCAGTTTCCGCTGCTATCTTTTCAAGCACACCAAGAACAGGCACTTCTCGTCGCTTGCCTTCCTCAGGAATATCCCCAAATATTGCTCGTTCAGTTGCTGTTTTCACATCGCTTGTCGCCTTAGTTACCGGGGCGAACAGTTGTTCACTTGACACAGAAAAGTCAGTCTGCGCTTGTTGTCGTTGTTGAAGTTTCTCACGAAGTCTGTCTCGAACCCGTATAAACTTTTTAATTGCTGATAGCCGCTCTCGGGCTAATTTAGTTGTAAGTGATTCACCTACCATATAGTGTTTGTGAACTGAGTTTTCAAATGTGAAACTATCACAATTAAAAGCTGAGTTATTAAATAATGTACCATCAAGCTAACGTATCCATCTCGGACAAGGTTAAACTGTACGACGCTAACCGCGAGTGTTTCAGAAATAACATCGCTGGGGGTTTCAGAATTGTAATATCTGAGAACGGCGATGAACGATTTTTGTTAACGACGCGGCAACAACAACAACTACGTGAAAATGGAGGCGTCGCGGTGATTACTTGCTACCACAACCAGATCATCCAGTACGCACATAACTGCATGAGCAAGCCCAAACTGCTGAGTATCCTTTCAGGAGAAAATCCTATGTGAGTGTTACAAAAAACGCTAAAAAAAATAATTTTTTTACTGAAAATTACTGAAGGCCTATTTTTTATAGTAACGCTCACGTGGTTAGGATACTGGTTTTTCCTCGTTTAATATTTTTCTAAAATCACGAACCTTAGAACTAATTTCATCTCGTTTTTGATACTCTTGGCCGAGCTTTTGACGTATTGCTTCAACGGTGCTAAATAGCGTTATAAATACATCAATATCGTTACCGTACAAACAAGCATAGATGGACTTTTGAATTCCTTTCACGAGTCTGTACATCTTAGGTAAAACATAACGACCCTTACTAGACTGATACTCAATGTCTTCATATTCCGAGGCAATCCTGTCACAGTCGAGATCTTTAGATAATATTATCCCTCGATTCTTTAAAATTGAAATTTCAGCAATTATAGAATTTACATCTTTGATATCCATATTTTTATAAAAATATAAATATAATACATTTTACCTCTAATTATTAAAAAAAATAACACTCATTTGGCAATCCCGCAGGCGCCCTATGACGTCAGAGAGACCCAGAGGTTACTTTATTTACTTAATTAAGGACAGCACAACACGCATCTTTGGAACTCCTTGGGTGCCTTCGCATCCAAGTAAGCCCGAAGTAACCCGAAACATATATCTCTGGCGGGAGGCCTAACGTGGCAAACACCATCTTAGACCGCCCAGAAGATATGCTTGGGGGACAATCACTACATGTACTTAATTAAGTTAATTAAGGAAAACCCCATATGGCAATCCCGCTGGCGCCTTATGACGTCAGAAAGACCCAGAGGTTACATATAAGACAACACATCTTTGGAACTCCTTGGTTGCCTTCACATCCGAGTAAGCCCAAAGTTGGGGGACGGCACTACATGTACTTAATTAGGTTAATTAGGGATGGATATTTACAATGAAACGATGATGGAATTTGTGATGTAATGATGTGGGACGGCACAATGCCATATATATTTCCACTCGAGTGTTGCGGCAAATTTAAGGCATAACATATACTTAATTAAGGATGGTATATACAATAAAACGATTGATGTGGGACGGCACAATTCCATATATACTTAATTAAGGATGGTATATACAATGAAACGATGATGGAATTTGTGATGTAATGATGTGGGGACGGCACAAACATGAAACGACGGGGCATATTTTCTACGGCCAATCCAACCAATCAAAAGCAACCAAACTAAATTAACCCGGTTGCATGATTGACAAAAGACAACCACACGCCCGTGTTAATGGCGTTGGTTAGTTTTGATTGGTCGATTGGCTTTCGAAAGCCCCAAGCTTATTACGAATCATAACATATACAAGGTGACTAATACAGCAGCGTTGATTCACCGGTGTGTTATTTTATTTCCTTGAATTACTTATTAATGCTGTTTCACAACATTTAAATGAGACAAAATATTTAAATGAAACACTAAACAAAATAATACAGTTGTTAAATAACAGCGTATTTTCTCCCTGTTCTAATTCTCTAGACAAAATGCATTATCGATTAAATCACAAAGAGTTGTATACAGAGGAATTTTAACCACGCCCACCTACTTCAATGAATGGGAAACACTAGTGTTTCTCATGCTCGTTTCGGCTGAGCGAACATAGGTAATACGCTGGATTATAAAGAACCGTTTGTACTAAAGTGTATTATAGATGGTGTAAATAAATACAACTGTTTAAATTGCAGTTTTAGCCAAGCGACAATAAAAGGTTTTAGAAATTGAGTTGATAAAAATACAGCTCTACCGAAACTCATGATACTCCATTACAGTCACGTGGGCGCGCACATGTCAATTATACCTCTCTACAGGTAATAGCAGACGACAAATACCTTTGACGGTCATAATACAAGGGAACTTAGTGAGTAGAGTGTTATCAGTGGTTGGACTTATACATAAAGGATTTATCTCCCTTGAATCGTTTCAGGTGTATACGAATTTTATTGTATGACCATTGTTCTTTGACAGAGCAGTTTTAATTATATTTTCTGCAACAATCGTATTGAAGGCATACAAATGTCAAAGTATCTACTGGCTTCATTTATTAATTGAAATATTTTCTCCTCTTTGGTTTCTAAATCAAACGATTTGACCCCCCTAGGGTGTTTTGCGTGTTTGCCAGTTCACCTAATTTTGCATTCCGACTTTGTGAGACGGCTTGAAGATTCCCAAGACAATTATCAGTCTTCACGCCATTTATGTGATCAATCACAAATCCGTCTTCGATTAATCCGTAAAATGCTTCATAGATGGCTCTGTGACAGAGATACTTCTTCCTCCCAGCTGTAAACATCAAATATCCCATATTATTTACCCATCCAACTAGTTCTTTTAGTCTGCGGTGCCTGACAACACCATCACTGGAGGCTTCGTAATTAAGAAGCACTGGATGAGGTCTGAATTCTTGGCTCATTTGTATAATAATACTATTTGTCTAATTTATATCTGCTTTAATTATAAACCTCTTGATATAATCTCGAGGGTTTTTTATGATTTTGTCATCGTTGGGGTCAATGACTGCATTTTTTATTCGTTTGTCATAATAGCGTTTTAGTTCCCTGTATCGTTTACCCCCACAAGCAAGACACAACTGCGATTTTCCCCTTACCCCAGCCCCACATTGGAGGCATGGGAGAGGACCGAAAGAACCGTTGCGAACGCTTTGTGAATGATACCCACAGAATTCGCTTCTGCATGATTTGTTACACGGGGTTGTTGATCCAATCATTAGCCACTTGCAGTGATTCATTATACTATATTTTTCTGTTTAAATACTTGTTTTAATTATAACATGGAGGAGTTCAAGAGATTATCGAAAATTAAGCCTTGGAAAAATACTAAATTCATTGATTATACCATGAAAGAATTCCAAAGATTATCGAAAATTAAGCCCTGGAAAAATACTAAATTCAATCTCGATAAGGAGTTCAAGAGATTATCGAAAATTAAGCCCTGGAAAAATACTAAATTCAATCTCGATAAGGAGTTCAAGAGATTATCGAAAATTAAGCCCTGGAAAAATACTAAATTCAATCTCGATAAGGAGTTCAAGAGATTATCGAAAATTAAGCCCTGGAAAAATACTAAATTCAATCTCGATAGAGTCTCTGATACACCAAAACGTCTAATCGGTGATAGAACTATACTAAGTAAAATAAGGGAGTGTTTTAATGAATTCTACCGAGACGGTGCAGCATACTGTTGGTCGACATTTCGAATTATTGATGAAGATGTCAATGTACCCAACATCGATGCTACTATGAACGATGAAAGTGCAGCTGAGATAATTTCACATCTTGGCTGGAAATTCAAGGGTAAATTGCAAAGCAATTCCCAACAGAAGTATTTTTTCAGAATAAAATTCATTATCGAAGTCGAAGGCGAATGGATTATCAAGGATAAATTTGAACCAATCCTCAAGGATAAAAAACTGTCACTGTAAGTAGAGATTCCAAACCAGGAATTCTAACTGGAATTGACAAACCATACTACGAAAGATCTTATTCTGTAACAGCAATTGTTTATGGGATATATCCGTTAAATGATAAACCCGATATTGCAAAACTAGCTCCTATGAAATATTCTAATTCACTGAATTGTGTAGCAACACGGGTAATGGAACACTTCACAAATGCATCCCGAGGAAATAAACTAACTGATCTGCGACGTACGAAAATAACCGAATGGGAACTGACAGTGAAACAGCACGGTGCAAAGATTTCTGATATAGCTAAATTAGAAGCATCATTAAAATTCCCAATATCAGTAACGACAATAACCGGAGAAGTATTATACGAACCGAAATATCAATCGCGAGGAGCTCCAATTAAAATTATTGATCATAACAAACACGCGTGGACGGCTGCAGTAACAATATTTCCACGAGATAGAACCGTGTGATATATCCCTAAGGAGTTCGTCGGGGATGTTTTTTATAATGAGCAATTATTCGATGCTATTCACACGCTGTGTAAGGATGATCCTGTGTCAGTGTGGTTACTTAGAAGTGATGAAGATCCCGAAATAGGATTTGATCAATTTGTAAGACCAAATGGTGAATTATATCGCGTTGAAGAATTAGATAACAGAATGAGAAAAATCGCTAGTAAATTTGCCTTGCAATTTCCATTTTCATCGGAAAATCCAAAAGAGATTTCATTCCATGAAAAACTACTCGCGGATAGCTTCACAATTCCATCAGTGGTAGCTCAATTCGCAAGAGAAAAAAAGTCATGGCGTCCAACACAAAGTGATTTTCTCGAGGACGTTAAATTGAGTTGCGTCAAATTTGGTCATGGAGGACTGTGGAATACAAAATACCATCGTGGCGGTATGATTTCAATTGATATATTCGCGTGTTATCCTGGAAGTTTCCTCGGGTATGGAGAATGTAGTAACTATTTTAAACGATTTGGACAGCCCACACATGAAATGATTCGTGTTGCGATTAATGGGCCATTACCTGATTTTGATTTAACCGGATTCGCTCGTGTGATATCATTTGAATTCGTTACAGGGTTACATCCGTGTAGTTATGTTTGGCTTGGTAGACATATATCTGAAAAGGCCTGGATACCAATAGTGTTATTACGATATATGATTGATTGTGGTATGCTAATATCGTTGATTGTTTCCGAAGCTATTATATGCTATCGAGCTCAGAAAGAAGTTTGGCTACCACAACCCGATCTAGATCGTATAATTAGCGAACAGCGAAAACAGTTTCCAGATTTCAATGAAGAACAAATCATGAATTGGTCTAAGAAGTTATTTGAAATTAAAAAAGAACAAGCAAAAGATTTTGGACGAAGAATAATCGGTAAATTTACCCAGGGTGGAAGATACGAAAATGCAAAATATTCTTCGCGGTTGATCATAGACATCGCTGAATACGATTTTATTGTAACGGATTTAACGAAACAGGGAAAACTTGTAAATCGTAAAGACGCTTTCCTATCCGATGGAAGACGATTAGGTACAATTGTTACCTATTGTGATGGATATATTAAACAATATACGCATTTGAGAAGTTCTATGCTAGCTTATGCTTCTATCAATTTATTTTCGATGATAAATAGATTTCCTAATACCGCAGTTAGAGTAGCCACTGATTCTATGTATATCCACGAGAAATACAAATCAGATGTAGCTAAATTCACAGATCCGGAGGCAAATTGGGGATGTTGGAGATTTAAAAAGGAGACGCTACATGAGTATTGTGAATCGGCAGATGTTACCATGGATGAAAAGTACTTAAAGTGTGATGAGATTCAATCCGAATTTTCTAATGCACCACCGGTATCTGATCCAATATGTAGATACAAGACAGTTTATTTGAACGGTTGTGGTGGGTCAGGAAAGACAACTCGTGCAATTGAATTATATCATAGAAACGCTAGCGTTTCAAAATCAAACATGATTGTCCTAACACCTACTCACAGACTCGCCAGAGAGATGAAACAACGAGGAGTAAATGCCTGTACTTATCATAGTTTCTTTCGATGGAAAGGCGATGAATGGACCCCTAATCGAATGGGTGATAAATTCATTTTTGAAATCATAATTTTTGATGAAATATGCACAGTATCGTTGAAAATATTACAAACATTTCTTGAGTGGTTGTTATTGAAAAATACAAAAGTCGTCATGTGCGGTGATCACGGCCAACCACCACCATTTGTCGGTGCATCCCCACATGAATGGCTAAAGGGTTTTGTAGACTATTATGAAGAAATTACCACTGATTATAGATCACTTGATGAACAAATACGCGAGTTCAAAGCGCTAATCAGATTACAGCCGGATAAAATCCAATGTGAAATAGCGCGTGAAATAATTTCAGAAACTCCAATGAATGATTTCTGGGAAGCGTGGAGAACAAACGATTTGATAATTGCAAGTAGAAAAATAGTCAGAGACACACTTCAGATGAAGTTATTTGAAACGCATAAAGAAAAATTTGCAACACTTCCAGTACCGTTGTGTTATAGGCCTTCGGATACACGAAAACAGAATATAGAAGTTGATATTCCAGGAGGATTTCAAAGACAGAATTTAGTGTTAAATGATATTGTGCTGATTGATATCAGCGTCGTTGAAGATGCATTGCGTACTAATAATTCCCCGTGGACGCTAGGTTACGCAGCAACAATACATTCTTCACAGGGATTGACTATATCAGATACAATTGTTTGGCTGGTGGATAATCACATAGAATGGTCGAATTTAGTCTATCTTGCAGTATCCAGAGTACGAAGAATAAATCAACTTCGAAGAATTGTTTTCGATGATGACACCACAATGAATGATGCTAGCATCGTTGATGTTAAAGTTATTGATAAAAATCTATCCGGTTACAAACAACAAGACAAAAAAAACAACAAGAATTTGACATTGATGCTGAATTAATAATTACGCTGAAGCAACAACAGAATAATCACTGGGCAAGTTGCAATTGTATAATGCGTTGGCAGTATTCTGATAAAGATCCTCGCCAATTCACCGTAGACAGAAAAAATAACAGTCTCGGTCATGTCAGAAACAATGTGATGTTGACTTGTCTTGAGTGCAACAGACGCAACGGCGCTAGTTAAGACCCCGCGGTGGTAATTGAGTATCGTCAGGAATCACTTGTAATTGTTCGCGTGTAAAACCCCGCTGAGGGGCAGTTGAATCCAATTTATAGATTGGAGGTCTACCAGTTGATCGTGTTATAGTAGATATCTTGTGTGCAGTAACACTCCAAATAGGATCAGTAGCCCTTTTTCTGCCACCTTCAAGCTCTCCTGGTTCGTATAAATACCTAACAGTGACATTACTACCAAGAATTGGTTGGGAAACGCTATAATCTTTTTGTGAAATTCTTCGAATTTCCATTTTAGGTATAGACTTCTTTTTAATCGCGTTGATAGGTTTCATGTTGATTGTTCTAGTAATCTCATTATTCAGTGCGGTAATCACAGCTAGTAACCTTTTGACCCATTCACAAGATCTTTTTTCTTGGATGAAATCTTTTGCGTATTGATATCCAAATAACCGCTAAGCAATCGTCCGATTAAATCGTTCAACAATTGCCTGATCGCGATGTAGTGCAGTATGCCCCCGTCTGATGGTGACATTATGATCTTTCATCGCAGATAAAACAGCGCCTTGAAATTCCTTGCCAGGATCAACCTGTAACAGATTTGGCCAGCGTAGTGGGCCTCGTCGATAAATCTTTTCAAATGCAGAAGCAACTTCAGGTGATAATTATGTTTTTAGCGGTTCTGCTTGTTTGTATCGACTCGCAACGTCAACTACGGTTAGCGCGTATTTGTAACCGTTGTCATGTGGTAAAAACAATAAATCAGCTTGATGAACTTCATTGGGTACAGTAACATCAAAATGCGAGAAATTGATTTGTTTAGGACACGGTAGATAAATTTGCCATATAGCCTGTTTGGATAACCAATTAGCCGCAGTAGCCTTTTTCACTTTTGCGGCGCTGGCGAGTTTACTGATTGCTGCTTTACCCTTCCAGTATCCTCTCGGAGAATAATAAATAGATTCCATATTATTAATTACCGGCACCTAACATCAATTTGCCTTTCATAGCCGATTTTACCAACCACGAAGCCAATTTTTCTTTCAAAGATTTATCAGGAACAGCATTTAACGCATGAATTAATTTCACATCCGCGAGATGCCTGTTTTGCGGATTGCTGCTTTTATATGCAAAATCATGAGCATGACACGCCTTATCAATAGCGTTTATCGGATACTCGCCGGGTCGGGGCAGATTTTGATTATCAAGTCTGATATCTAATCGTGTTCCGGGGCCACAGTAGCTATATCCTGGAAGGTGCTTTTCTCCGGGGTACTTTGCCCATGGGGTTCCAGGGAGCTTTGCCAATTTGGCTGCGATATCACCTCCTCGGTTTTTTTTAAAACATTTCCGGATTTCATAGAAACAAATCTAAATTTTTTTGTACCACATGTTGCACATCTACCAGTAAGTGCAGATCTGTTATTTTTAGTTGTAATCGTCGCCACATCATTTGTGCTAGAACGCGTTTTACACTTCACACAATATAGATCCATAATTTATGTATAGAGATATGGATATAATTGATTTTTCAGCGACTAAAACAAAAGAACCAGTTAAGCATCATGCAGCGCTACCAAACTATATCCGCGCAATTATAATCGGGCCATCTGGATCCGGCAAGACGCAATTGTTGCTCAATTTAATAGTGAGATGGATGAAGTGGGATAAGTTGTATTTAGTTGCTCCTAGCGTAGATGATCAACGATGCTATGAAGTGTTAAAGGATTTTAACGAGAATGCATCAGAAATTAAGGGTGAGAACGCCATTGATTTTATAACTGATATTGACGAGGCACCATCCGTGGATGACCTTGATGGGAGCATTAACAATTTAGTCGTATACGACGATGTGATGTTAGACAATCAAAAAAACCCAGCTAGAATATTTTCCCGAGGCAGGCATAAAAACACCGACGTGATATATGTCACTCAACGCTACACTCAGATTCCAAAAGTGATCAGAGATAACTGTAATATTCTTGCTGTGTTTAACGGCGTTGATACACATACGTTACGAAATATTTGGCAGACATGGTGTTCCGATATGGACTTCAATCAATTAAAAAATTTCTTTAGTAACGCTCAGTCGACTCCGCACGGATTTATAACAATAAATTTACATGATCCTCGGACACGATATCGTATTGGACTCGATCAAATATTCGGTTGAAATCATTTATTATTTTTGTTAACTTGCAGCAGCAGAGAGTGTGAATGACCACATCGTTGCGACCAAAATTGATTAAAAAATCGTAAAGTCTCCGTTTGCTAAATGGAGACTTTTTTTTGGGGGGGGGGTTAAAAATGAGATTTCGTAGGAAGGCTCTATTTTCCGTTTTGAGGATTCAATCAATTTTTTGTCGGAAAAGGGTGGTCTGTTCACACTCTCTGCTGCTGAAGCAAGTCTAAATTTTTTTGTACCACATTGTATACACTTACCAGCAAGTGCTGATCTGTTATTTTTAGTTGTAATCATCGTCAATTCGTTTGTGCTAGTATGCTTCTTACATTTCACTATAGATCCATAATTTATTTATAATAACATGAATGTAATTGATTTTTTGGCAACTAAAACATGAGAACCAGTCAAGCATCATGCAGCGCTACCGAATTCTATTCGAATGATTATAATCGGACCATCTGGAAGTGGCAAGACACAATTGCTACTTAATTTGATAATGAGATGGATGAAATGGGACAAGTTGTATTTAGTAGCCCCGAGTGTAGACGATCAGCAATGTTACGAGGTGTAAAAGGATTTTAACGAGAATGTCAAAATCGGAAATCGATGAGGATATTATTGAGTTTATAACCGATATCGAGGAAGCACAGAGTATTGATGATATTGATGGAAGTATTAACAATTTAGTCGTATATGATGATGTCATGTTAGACAATCAAAAGAATCCTGCTAGGATATTTTCCAGAGGTAGGCATAAAAATATCGATGTGATATATGTCACTAAACGATACACTCAAATACCAAAAGTGATCAGAGATAACTGCAATATTCTTGCAGTATTCAACGGAGTTGACACACATATGCTACGAAATATTTGGCAAACTTGGTGCGGCGGTGATATGGATTATAATCTCTTTAGAAATTTCTTTAGTCACGCTCAGTCAATCCCACATGGATTTACCATAAATTTGCACGACCCAAGATCAAGATATCGTATCGGACTTGATAAAATATTCGGTTGAAATCCTAAAAGGAATTTCATCGTTAAAAAAGATTTTTTACCCCATAGCACAGCAGAAGGGGGGGGGCAACAACGACTTTGCATCCCCAAAGGAAACTTTTTTTTACGATTTTGGAGGAAGCCTTGGTTTGCCAAATAGACGCTTTTTTGTGTTTGAGCACAATGATATAAACATAAATGCAGCCGAATCAAAAGCCATAATCATATATAGTCAACCAAGAGTAAAAGCTCAGAAACATGACTTTAAAGTACTGTTAAAAAAATTATATTGAAGAGTTTGTAAATGAAAAACAAATTGGTTTCATGACAGACCATGTCTTGTTCTGGATAGTGCAAGTTGATAAGGTCATTAGAAAACTTAACTCACTGCTTAATCTTGAACATAATAAAATCTTATCTCCGTCAAGTACAGAGAAAGATATTTTACAATGCATAACTCATACCACAACCAGAATATTGTTCTTATATCCGGTTTAATAGTACATATTTCCTCCTAACCAGACTTGACTAACACAAGATATACATTTCCCACAAACCAAGTCTTCATTCAAACAAACCTGAAACCTAATGAGATATGTATTTTCCTCTAACCAAACTTGATTCCAACAAGCCAGGAACTGGAAGACACATATTTCCCACTAACTAAACTTGATTCTAACAAGCAAGGAACTGGAAGATACATTTTTCACTAACTAAACTTGATTTGAACAAATCTCTAACCTGACAACTTGCATCTCCCACAACCTACATTTAACTCCAACATGCTTGGAATCAGAAGAGACACATTTTCAACTAACTAGAAGTGTAAAACATACATAAGCCTTAAATCAGCATGAGAGAAAGCATTAATTATTTTTATACAAATGGAAAATAATGAAAATATATATTTTTACCTTATGATTACAACACATACTAAAAACTGCTTTATGCAAAATTTCTGATATTCTCATAGAAAAAAATCTCAAATCAAGGTGACTACACCAGAGCACTTAAATTTTCAAAAGTTAAATTTTAAGTGATATTTGTAATTTAAGAAACTATTCTTTCTGCATGCAATATGCAACTGATTAAACTGAATTTCCCAATGAATGTTACTTATGTGTAACATTTGTCATTTGCAACTTCTTTCAGCATTAGAATGTTTATGGTAATCAAATGTTTAAAAACAAAAAAAAGTTTCCTATGGAAACTAAAATTTTCTACCTAAGTGGCAGTTTTTAGAGAAACCTTAGCAAACTTTTATTGTAACAATTCCAGCATTCATATTACCAACTCCTAGAAAAATAGGCATTCCCAATAACTGAGATAATGCAGCATGGTAAGACCCAAGAGGCTGAGAGAGAGAGCATTTCCCACTGCACAGTGTGGTTCCACGGTTATAGAATGCTAGACTTAAATACATATGTGTGTTTTCTATTGCAATGGCTTTAAAATTAGGGTAGGCAGGTCAAATGTGACTTTTTCATTTTATCATGGGGCTAAAAAATGCTAGGTATGACACTGACAACAGATATGATTTGTCTTACCAGAAATATGCATATATATTTGGTCCAAAACACTTAACATATTTCTTTGATTAAATTTTTTTTCTTCAAGATAATTTACTATTCTTGAAAAGCATTGTATTGCAAACATGGCTTGATATCAATTCTACCTTCCAATCAGCACTTGTGGGTATAAATTGCGAAAATACTATCTTAAAGTGAGTAAATTACTAAATATTTCCAGCTGTCTAATCAGAGTACACAAATTGAAAATTAAACTATACGGTTGAAGGTTCAGCCAACAATATACTGATAGACCACATTCCAAAATTATACAATGTAAACGAAATGGAAACAGGGTAGGCTACTTTAATAGTACTAAGAAAACACCTCATACCATGTGTATAGATCTAATGAAAAGTTTTATATGTATACATACTGAGTAACTTGTCAAATCAGAATAACTTGCAACTCCAATTCATGTTAGAGCTTATCAGGACAGTTCCATTTAAATATACATGGTAACCAAAAAGGTCATTTTCCTTTTTAAATCTATCAAGGGTACCCTGATTACTTAAAGACTTCATATGAAAATTAAACGAAACTCTAAATTACACCCATGGGTAACTGCATCACACTAAATATATCTTAGATTGGTCTCAAGTATGTTTTATTGGAACAGCTCTCAATTTTTTAAAACAGAATATCTTCAGGTACTATGAATCAATCTCTCTCTTTAATATATACATGTATTATATGCCCAATGTCATTTAAATAGAACATATTTCATTGCATAGTGGTCCCTTACAATAAAGTACATAAAGCAGGTATTTTAGTAACGGATCCCAGAAAAAATGGGTCAACTTTATTCTAAAAATATTACTTATAACTTATTTCATTGAAGTTCAGATTTTTGGCTGATTTTACATGCAACATACACAACCAAGACATTGTTTTACAAACATCATACACAACCAAGACATTGTTTTACATACAACATAACCATTACAACATAATCATGCTTTTAATATAAAGCTGTCACAACAAAGTCTTGTTACAATATAAATCCATTTTAACACTGTCATTGTTATAATAAAAACCCATTACAGGTCTTTCTCATAAGAGAACACTTCTCATAAAGAATTCCATTAATAACACAGCCCTGTTTTTAATCTAAACCCATTATAACAGTCTTTCTCATAAGAGAATTCTTCTCATAAAGAATTCCATTAATAACACAGCCCTGTTTTTAATAGAAACCCATTATAACAGAGTCTTTTCCATTACGGCAACAAAACTACTCTATTTTTCTTATGGACAGTATTATACAGAGTTTACTGTACAATAAAGACAAAGCTTGGGAAAATGTGGAGTAGTTTTTTTGTTGTGTTCTTTTAACTTACCTGTATATACATTATCAACTGTTTTAAAAGCTGAGCACTGCTGTCAGAATGGTTCAAAAGGGGCTGAAATAAATTAGAAAGGTAACACATTATAAAAATATTGTACAAAAAATCATTGCTTTACTGGATATTTAGTTGACCTCTGCTAAAAGAAAGCATGTATCCTGATGGCTACGTCATAAGAATGACCCTTTTGTTATGAATTCCATGTTGTGATCTTTTAAAAACCTATACCTTAAACTCAGTTTGAGATCAGCTAACTTTAATTATTTGTCATCATAAGAATCTAAATGTCTGTCTTATTTGACAGTTTGTGGGCAAAAAGCCTGAAACAAAAGCGCAATTGCATATTGTGCTGTTATAAATTTGCACAATAATAAGAGAAATAAGTTTCAGTTTTATATATTTTTGTGATGACTGTGTAAAACATTGGCAGTGATACAATTTTACATAAACTTTTTTTGCATTCTTTACTAGTGACACTAGTGTCTTAATAAAATATCCATATTATCAATTTATTGGCACTTTACACATTCAGCAACTAAGACCAAGTTCCAATCCAGTCATTTTGTTGTAGTAATGAATCTGTTACAAAGCTTTCTGGCATTAATTGAATAGAGTTATTAATCTTGTCATATTGTCAAGCCTTCATGTATAAATGAGAATAAAGAGTCAGGCATATATTGTCCGTAAAACAATGTCTTGGTTGCGTATGTTGT
Source organism: Unio delphinus (assembly GCA_029339505.1). Taxonomy (NCBI): domain Eukaryota; kingdom Metazoa; phylum Mollusca; class Bivalvia; order Unionida; family Unionidae; genus Unio; species Unio delphinus. Next base: position 9,914,009 of record JAQISU010000081.1, read on the forward strand.
CAATAAAACAATGTCTTAGTTGTATATGTTGTCTGTAAAACAATGTCTTGGTTGCATACGTTGTCTGTAAAACTATATGTTGTCTGTAAAACTGTCTTGGTTGCATATGTTGTCTGTAAAACAATGTCTTGGTTGTATATGTTGTCTGTAAAAATAATGTCTTGGTTATATATGTTGGCTGTAAAATAATGTCTTGGTTATGTATGTTGTCTGTAAAACAATGTCTTGGTTGTATATGTTGTCTGTAAAACAATGTCTTGGTTGTGTATGTTGTCTGTAAAAATAATGTCTTGGTTATATATGTTGGCTGTAAAATAATGTCTTGGTTGTGTATGTTGTCTGTAAAACAATGTCTTGGTTGTATATGTTGTCTGTAAAACAATGTCTTGGTTGTGTATGTTGTCTGTAAAATAATGTCTTGGTTGTGTATGTTTTCTGTAAAACAATGTCTTGGTTGTATATGTTGTCTGTAAAACAATGTCTTGGTTGTGTAATTTGTCTGTAAAAGAATGTCTTGGTTGTGTATGTTGTCTGTTAAACAATGTCTTGGTTGCGTATTTTGTCTGTAAAACAATGTCTTGGTTGTGAAATTTGTCTGTAAAACAATGTCTTGGTTGTCTATGTTGTCTGTAAAACAATGTCTTGGGTGTCTATTTTGTCTGTAAAACAATGTCATGGTTGTGTATATTGTCTGTAAAACAATGTCTTGGTTGTCTATGTTGTCTGTAAAACAATGTCTTGGTTGTGTATTTTGTCTGTAAAACAATGTCTTGGTTGTGTATTTTGTCTGTAAAACAATGTCTTGGTTGTGTATGTTGTCTGTAAAACAATGTCTTGGTTGTGTAATTTGTCTGTAAAACAATGTCTTGATTGTGTATGTTGTCTGTAAAACAATGTCTTGGTTGTGTATGTTGTCTGTAAAACAATGTCTTGGTTGTGTATGTTGTCTGTTAAACAATGCCTTGATTGTGTATGTTGTCTGTTAAACAATGTCTTGGTTGTCTATTTTGTCTGTAAAACAATGTCTTGGTTGTCTATGTTGTCTGTAAAACAATGTCTTGCTTGTGAATGTTGTCTGTAAAACAATGTCTTGGTTGTGACTGTTGTCTGTAAAACAATGTCTTGGTTGTGAATGTTGTCTGTAAAACAATGTCTTGGTTTTATATGTTGTCTGTAAAACAATGTCTTGGATGTGTAATTTGTCTGTAAAACAATGTCTTGGTTGTGTATGTTGTCTGTAAAACAATGTCTTGGTTGTGTATTTTGTCTGTAAAACAATGTCTTGGTTGTGTAATTTGTCTGTAAAACAATGTCTTGGTTGTCTATGTTGTCTGTAAAACAATGTCTTGGGTGTCTATTTTGTCTCTAAAACAATGTCTTGGTTATGTATATTGTCTGTAAAACAATGTCTTGGTTGTCTATGTTGTCTGTAAAACAATGTCTTGGTTGTGTATTTTGTCTGTAAAACAATGTCTTGGTTGTGTATTTTGTCTGTAAAACAATGTCTTGGTTGTGTATGTTGTCTGTAAAACAATGTCTTGGTTGTGTATTTTGTCTGTAAAACAATGTCTTGGTTGTGTAATTTGTCTGTAAAACAATGTCTTGGTTGTCTATGTTGTCTGTAAAACAATGTCTTGGGTGTCTATTTTTTCTGTAAAACAATGTCTTGGTTATGTATATTGTCCGTAAAACAATGTCTTGGTTGTCTATGTTGTCTGTAAAACAATGTCTTGGTTGTGTATTTTGTCTGTAAAACAATGTCTTGGTTGTGTATTTTGTCTGTAAAACTATGTCTTGGTTGTATATGTTGTCTGTAAAACAATGTCTTGGCTGTGTAATTTGTCTGTAAAACAATGTCTTGATTGTGTACGTTGTCTGTAAAACAATGTCTTGGTTGTGTATGTTGTCTGTAAAACAATGTCTTGGTTGTGTATGTTGTCTGTTAAACAATGTCTTGATTGTGTATGTTGTCTGTTAAACAATGTCTTGGTTGTCTATTTTGTCTGCAAAACAATGTCTTGGTTGTCTATGTTGTCTGTAAAACAATGTCTTGGTTGTGAATGTTGTCTGTAAAACAATGTCTTGGATGTGAATGTTGTCTGTAAAACAATGTCTTGGTTGTGAATGTTGTCTGTAAAACAATGTCTTGGTTGTATATGTTGTCTGTACAACAATGTCTTGGTTGTATATGTTGGCTGTAAAATAATGTCTTGGTTGTGTATGTTGGCTGTAAAATAATGTCTTGCTTGTGCATGCTTTCCTTCGAGAGACAAAAGTTATTTTAAATGAAAATATCTGATTACATACCTAACAGATTTTATAACTATTACTGCATTAAATTTCATTGATGTTGCAAATGAACACGTAAAATATCTATCCCAAACTCTGTTTGGAACCGAAGAGTTTTTTTCAGAGCAGAAATTATTTGATGCTATTTACCATTTGAGTAAAAACGATCCTGTGTCAGTGTGGCTATTTCATAGTACTTCAGACGGAGAATGCAAATTTGATCAGTTTGTAAGGCCTAACGGAGAATTATACCGTACTGAAGAGCTGCAGAATCAAATGAAACAACTAGCTAGTGAGTTTTCTGGGGACGGAGAAGACAACGATCAATTATTAGCAAACTGTTTCACAGTACCATCAGTTGCAGCACATTTTGCTAGAAAGAAAAACGCGTGGAAACCAACACGAAGTGAGTTTTTATCAGATGTCAAATTGTCCTGTCTTGAATACAGCCACGGCGGATTATGGAACACAAAATACACCGCTGATACCGTTATTTCCGTTGATATGATTGCGTGTTATCCAGGAAGTTTTCTTGGGTATGGAGAATGCGAGAAATATTTCAAACGATTTGGACACCCTACACACGAAATGACCCGTGTTGCTATTAATGGACCACTTCCTGATTTTGATTTAACCGGATTCACTTGTGTAGTATCATTTGAAATGGCTGAAGGACTTCATCCGTGTAGTTATCTTTGGATTGGTAAACACATGTCTGAAAAACACTGGATGTCAATAGTGTTATTACGGTATATGCTTGATTGTAAGATGTTAAAATCATTAATTGTCAGTGAAGCAATTATATCCTATCGAGCACAGAAATCAGTCTGGTTACCCCAACCTGATCTAGAAAAAATAATTAGCGAAGAGCGAAAACTGTTTCCTGATTTTAATGAACAACAAATCATGGATTGGTCCCAACAGTTATTTGAAATCAGAAACAATGAAGCAAAAAATCTTGGACGAAGAATAATCGGTAAATTTACCCAAGGTGGCAAAGATGATAATACGAAATATTCTTCACGATTGATTATAGACAACGCTGAATACGATTTTGTAATTGCGGATCTAACGAATAGGGGCCTATATGTCAATCGTAAGGACGCATTTCTGTCCGATGGAACCAAATTGGGTACAATTGTTACCTACAATGATGGATACCATCCGCAGTACACACACTTAAGAGCTTCTATGCTTGGTTATGCTTCTATCAATCTGTTTTCAATGATCAATAGATTTCCTACCACCGCAGTTAGAGTTGCTACTGACTCATTTTACATAAATAGCAAAATGGCTGATTTTAGGCTACTGGCAACGAGAAATGGGGATCATGGAGAATTAAGAAAGAAATGATTCATGATTATATTCCATCAGCAGATGTTACCATTGAAAATAATTACTTAGAAAGCAATCAGTGTTCAGAATTTTCTAGTGCACCACCGATTTCTGATCCAATCTGTAGATATAAAACAGTTTATTTAAACGGTTGTGGCGGGTCAGGAAAAACAACCCAGGTAATTGAGTTATTCCGTGGGAAAAATCCTACGGATTTCACAAAAATGATTGTACTAACACCAACTCATAGACTTGCAAGAGAAATGATACAGAGAGGGGTAAATGCCTGCACTTATCATAGTTTCTTTAGATGGAAGGGAGATAAATGGACTCCTGAGCGCATGGGAGAGAAATTTATTCCTGAAATCATGATTTGGGATGAAATAGACACAGTGTCAGAAGATGTCTTAAAAATATTTCTTGAGTGGTTGTTATTGAAGAATACAAAAGTCGTCATGTGCGGTGATCACGGCCAACCACCACCATTTGTCGGTGCATCTCCACATGAATGGCTAAAGGGTTTTGTAGACTATTATGAAGAAATTGATACCGATCATAGATCACTTGATAATGAATTAAAAGAATTGAAGAAACTAATTAGATTACAACCGGATAGAATCCAGTGTGAAATAACCCGTGAAATAATTTCGGAAACTCCCATGAATGAGTTTTGGGAAGCGTGGAGACCAAACGATTTAATCATTGCAAGTAGAAAAATAGTCAGGGACACACTTCAGATGAAGTTATTTGAATTGCATAAACAAAAATTTGCAACACTTCCAGTGCCCCTTTGTTATAGGCCATCGGATACACGAAAACAGAACATCGAAGTTGATATTCCAGGACAGAGTGAAAAGCAGATTCTCGTATTAAATGATATTGTGCTGGTTGATATCAATGTCGTTGAAGATGCATTGCGTGCTAATAAATCCCCGTGGACGCTAGGATACGCAGCGACGATACATTCTTCACAGGGATTGACTATATCGGATACAATTGTTTGGATGGTAGATAATTGCATAGAATGGTCGAATTTAGTCTATCTTTCAGTATCCAGAGTACGAAAAATAAATCAACTTCGAAGAATTGTCCTGACAGAGTCAGGCGATGATGAAATCATTGGCGATGATAATGACACCACAATAGATGATATTATTGATAAAAAACTCTCCAGTTACAAACAACAAGACAAAAAAAAACGAGAATTTGATATTGATGCTGAATTAATAATTACTCTGAAGCAACAACAGAATAATCACTGCGCGAGTTGCAATTGTATAATGCGTTGGCAGTATTCGGATAAGGATCCTCGCCAATTCACCGTAGACAGAAAAAATAACAATCTCGGTCATGTCAGAAATAATGTGATGTTGACTTGTCTTGAGTGCAATAGACGCAAGGGTGCTAGTTAAGACCATGCGGTGGTAATTGAGTATCGTCAGGAATTACTTGCAATTGTTGTCTAGTAAAACCCCGTTGAGGGGCAGTTTAATCCAGTTTATAGATTGGAGGTCTACCCGTAGATCGTGTTATACTAGATATCTTATGTGCAGTAACACTCCAAATAGGATCAGTAGCCCTTTTTCTGCCTCCTTCAAGCTCTCCTGGTTCATATAAATACCTCACAATGACATTACTACCAAGAATTGGTTGGGAAACGCTAAAATCTTTTTGTGGTTTTTCAGGTATTGACTTCTTTTTAATCGCGTTCATAGGTTTCATGTTGATGGTTCTAGTAATCTCGTTATTCAGTGCGGTAACTACACCTGGTAATCTCTTAACCCATTCACGGGATCTTTTTTCTTGGATGAATTCTTTTGCGTATTGATATCCAAATAACCGTTCAGCAAGAATCCGATTAAATCGTTCTACAATGGCCTGATCACGATGCAGTGCAGTATGCCCTCGTCTGATAGCGACATTGTGATATTTCATTGTAGATAACACTGCACCCTGAAATTCCTTGCCCGGATCAACTTGTAACAGATTTGGCCAGTGCAGAAGACTCCTTCGATAAATCCTTTCAAATGCAGAAGCCACTTCAGTGGCCGATTTTGTTTTTAACGGTTCTGCTTCTTTGTATCGACTTGCAATATCAACTACAGTTAACGCATATTTGTAACCACGATCATGTGGCAGAAATAATATATCAGCCTGATGAACTTCATTGGGAAAGGTCACATCAAAATGCGAGAATTGCATTTGTTTAGGCGGTGGTAGATAAATTTGCCATAGTGCCTGTTTGGATAACCAATGAGCCGCAGTGGTTTTTTTTCACTTTTGCGGCGCTAGCGAGTTTACTGATTGCAGCGTTACCCTTCCAGTATCCTCTTGGGGAATAATAAATAGATTCCATGTTGCTATTAATTACCAGCACCTAACATCAATTTACTTTTCATTGCCGATTTTATCAAAAATGAAGCCAATTTTTCTTTGAAGGATTTATCAGGAATGGCATTCAACGCATGAATTAATTTCACATCTGCTAGATGCCTGTGTTGCAAATTGCTGATTTTATAAGCAACATCATGAAGGTGACAGGCCTTATCAATAGCGTTGATTGGTTCCTCACCGGGTCGGGGCTGATTTTGATCATTGAGTCTGATATCAAGTCTTGTTCCCGGTCCACAATAACTATACCCTGGAAGGTGTTTTTCTCCGGGGTATTTTGCCCATGGGGTTCCAGGGAGTTTTGCTAATTTGGCAGCGATATCACCTCCTCGTTTTTTTTAAAGGTTCCTTGGGTTCCTTGGGTTTAGAAACAAATCTAAATTTCTTTGTACTACACTGTACGCATTTACCAGAAAGCGCTGATCGGTTATTTTTAGTTGTAATCGTCGTCAAGTCATCTGTGCCAGTACGCGCCTTACACTTCACGCAATATAGATCCATAATTTATGTATAGAGATATGAATATAATTGATTTTTCAGCGACTAAAACAAGAGAACCAGTGAAGCATCATGCAGCGCTACCAAACTCTATCTGCGCAATTATAATCGGACCATCTGGATCCGGTAAAACGCAATTGTTGCTCAATTTAATAATGAGATGGATGAAGTGGGATAAGTTGTATTTAATTGCCCCTAGCGTAGATGACCAACGATGCTATGAAGTGCTAAAAGATTTTAATGAAAACGCTTCAGAGATTGCCGGCGAGGATGTTATTGAATTTATAACCGATATTGACGAGGCGCCATCCGTGAATGACCTCGATGGAAGTATCAACAATTTAGTTGTATACGACGATGTCATGTTAGATAATCAAAAAAATCCTGCTAGAATATTTTCCCGAGGCAGGCATAAAAACACTGATGTGATCTATGTCACTCAACGCTACACTCAGATTCCAAAAGTGATTAGAGATAACTGTAATATGCTTGCTGTATTCAACAGCGTTGATACACATACGCTACGAAATATTTGGCAGACATGGTGTTCTGATATGGACTTCAATCAATTTAGAAATTTCTTTAGTCATGCTCAGTCTGCCCCACACGGATTTGTAACAATAAATTTACATGACCCTCGAACACGATATCGTATCGGACTGGATCAAATATTCGGTTAACCCAAAACTGAAAGTTCTAGCAGCAGAGGGGGTGAGTGACAACGACGTTGTAGTCCCTTTTTCCCAAAAAATCGATGGAGGATTTCATTAATTTCATTGATTTTTTTTGGGACCTGATTTCATTGAAAATGTTGTTTTTTGATTTGATCCTAATCCATGATTCACACACACATTGGGGCCTGATGTCATTGGTTTCATTGTTTTTAAGCGTGATTTCAGTGAAAACTTGTCTAAAAATGTTGTCCGGCTCACCCCCCGTACTAGGAGGAAAAGTTCAGGATTTCATTAATTTCATTGATTTTTTTGGACCTGATTTCATTGAAAATGTTGTTTTTTTGATTTGATCCTAATCCATGAAACGATATCAGATTCACACGCACATTGGGGCCTGATGTCATTGGTTTCATTGTTTTTAAGCGTGATTTCAGTGAAAACTTGTCTAAAAATGTTGTCCGGCTCACTCTCTCTGCTGCTGGTACCATGATACCATGACCATTTAGTACTTTTGTTGATAAAAAAAAGTTGAAAGATATGGTGAACATGGTTTTTAGCTTGGAAGGCCTGGAATTTAGTAAAGGTAGGTCCATGTCATTGCAAAGAACAATATATATGCAGAAATATGCATTTTTGTACCAAGGAATTGCTGTCAGAGTATGATGCTGAATATTCTATTGTAAAAGTTCAAATTTACCTTCAGACATATTTGCTACCAATTTTTTTTGTCAGAACCCAAAATTCCATTTCTTCACTATACGCAACCAAGACATTGTTTTACAGACAATGACTATTAGCAGTATTAATGTCCTCCAAATATTGCAGACTCGTTATAATTTTAATTCATTTGAATGAACACCTGTTTAAGAAGATATTTTCTATGTCTAATGAAAAGACCTGTTTATGGAAAGATACAGTTATAGCACATTCATGAAAGTCCAAATTTTACTATCGCTTGAAATATAAATGTACTTACGTATGCATACAGGTTCCAGAGTGTTTCTATACTGAGGAATTTGCTGAATGACACACCACAGTCAAGAAATAGCTGAACAAAATCCACTTTGTCCTGCACCAGGGCTGTGAACATGGCATGATACAGTAAATCTTCCTTTTCCTGTAAAACACCAAAACATAAACAAAAAATATTCTCACAAGAGTAACCATTCATCAACATTAGGGTTATTTTCATGTGTTCATACCACATACATTTTGCTGTGTGGTCCATCCAACAAACACCATTTGTCACTGTCAACTGAATGCAAGCAAAGCCAGCATCTGAGATTCAAAAATGAGGGCATTAATTTACCTAGATAAAAGTAAATGCATAATGAAGCAAAATTATATTGAAATAAAATGAAAGCAAAAATCTTTAGCACTGAGTTTATCCTAGATTGTCAACAAACATAAATAAAGCCACATAAATGGATGCCAAAAGCGATGGCTCTATCAAAGCTTCTGATAAGATGGGATTGACAAAATCAGATGTCTTGTTGTAGTATATCAGATACTGTAAAATAATATAGTTTGAATTAAGATATTTTTTGTTCTTTTCTAATTTTGTTTCGGACTTTGAAGTTTAAGAGACTGAAGTCATATTCATATCTCTGATACATACCCCCCCTTTGAATCCGTAAGTGTGGGGCATCTAATTAAGTCATATCAATATAATCTATCAAAATGTTTGTCATATATTTTTCTCATTTAAAAAAAATCTTTTTTTAAAATTCACATTTTGTATATAACTGGTATCTGAACCTATCCAACAACAATTTAGAATACATGTACAAGCAAACAACAAGACATTGCCATTTGTATAGCCCAATATTTCAAGTTCCAGCAAGCAACATAAAATACCATTTGGATAGTCATATATTTCAAATCAGATTAAGACAGTCCTGTATTTCAAATTGGAGCAAGCAACATACAGTGCCATATTTGGACAGTCTTGTATTTCAAGTTCCAGCAAGCAACTGACAATGCCGCTTGGACAGTAATGTAATTCAAGTTGTAGCAAGCAAAAGACAATGCAAATAGGACAGTTCTGTTTTTCAAGTCCCATTAGTCAACTGGATGCCATTGACAAAATCAGATGTCTTGTTGTAGTATATCAGATACTGTAAAATAATATAGTTTGAATTAAGATATTTTTTGTTCTTTTCTAATTTTGTTTCGGACTTTGAAGTTTAAGAGACTGAAGTCATATTCATATCTCTGATACATACCCCCCCCCCTTTGAATCCGTAAGTGTGGGGCATCTAATTAAGTCATATCAATATAATCTATCAAAATGTTTGTCATATATTTTTTTCATTAAAAAAAATCTTTTTTTAAAATTCACATTTTGTATATAACTGGTATCTGAACCTATCCAACAACAATTTAGAATACATGTACAAGCAAACAACAAGACATTGCCATTTGTATAGCCCAATATTTCAAGTTCCAGCAAGCAACATAAAATACCATTTGGATAGTCATATATTTCAAATCAGATTAAGACAGTCCTGTATTTCAAATTGGAGCAAGCAACATACAGTGCCATATTTGGACAGTCTTGTATTTCAAGTTCCAGCAAGCAACTGACAATGCCGCTTGGACAGTAATGTAATTCAAGTTGTAGCAAGCAAAAGACAATGCAAATAGGACAGTTCTGTTTTTCAAGTCCCATTAGTCAACTGACTGCCATTTTTGGTGTGCTCTGTCAGTGCATTATTTTCCATTTTTATTTTTACTTAGTAATTGGAAACATAACGTATTGTAAGAGTGAAAGACAACAAGTCACAAGTAGTCCTGCAAAACAATATTTTCACTCATAAGGTAATATACAAACATCCAGACCATACCATATTCATGATATATATTGGGACCCATGGTAGCTCCATTGGAACAGCAGCAGTCTTGTAATCTGTCTTAGGGTGATGGGTTCAATAGATCAGTTGCTTTGGTGTTTCCTTGGGAAATGCACTTAACTCCTATGTGCTCAGCATCAAACATAGCCAATAATGTATTTAAAAGTATCAATAAAACCAAGAAAAACAACTACAAACCATTTAAATTATCATGGCAGTCAACACCATATTTGGATTTGCATTGTTAAAATTAGTTCAAGCATTATTTCAATGGAATTATTATCATTTGTATTTTTAGGGGTAAAACAATACAAGTGATGCATACAATTTCAGTAATACCTTATGTTGTCAAAGAATCTTTACATTTTGAAATGATCTTGATATTAGAACTTTTTCCAGTCAGAAGTTTGCAAGTGGTATTATGAAAATGGGCCACATTTGTTTTTGGTGATAATTGAGACTTTATTGGCTTTAATTCAAAGTGTTTGTTAATACATGTAATTTGATACACAATATATTAACTTGCCCGGAATATACAGAAATTAAAGCAATGACATCATTAAGGACCAAACATATACCGTTCATAATTATTACTAATGTGAGTCAATGTACACAGTTAATACACTGACAAGAATTTTAAAAACAAACAACAGAAAAACAAACACCAGACACATGCAACCACAGTTCTTTATTTATAAAATAAAACATCGAAACATTATTAAAAATATGATATACACTGATATAATACAACTTAATTTAGCCACATCCCTTTAGATCAGAACTGAACTGCAAGGCATAAAAAAGCCCTGACTATAGAGGTATTAATTCTCCAAACAAAATATCTGGGAAAAATGTTAATTCCATTACTGTATGAATTATAAACAAAGAAAAAGTTAATATTATACTGTCAAATAATGATTGTTTGCATGTATCTATTTTCATAGTTTTACAAC